>QLPN01000582.1:0-97969 GCA_003314395.1 Albatrellus ellisii
ACATATGACGCCATATTTGGGAACCAGAAATGTCTTCGAACCATTTCCAAGGTTTTCTTGTACCCTGGATGTCCTGTGAGGGGTGAATCGTGGCAGGTCTTCATCAGTTCGGCGTACATTGTTTCCGGGACATAGAGTTTCCCATCATAGAAAAGCGTCTTTTTGTCGTCTTCACTCCATCGTGCGAATACTGCAGTTTTCCTCAAGTCTGCATCCAACTTGTCCCAAACTTTGTAGTCATGATCTTCTTTCTGTGCATCCATGATTTTCTTTAAGATAGGAGGGCTAAGTGCTGCAAGGGAAATTTTGTGTTTGAAAAATTCTGGCTTGAGCAAGATGATGTTCTTGTTGTCATCTTCTACCCCCTTCTTATGGTCCGAACATCTCGAGAGGAGGTCGGGGCGAACATTGGTAGACCCCGGTTTGTGGACCATATCAATCTGGAAGCGAGACAAATATAGAGACCAACAAGCTTGACAACGGTTGAGTTTCTGGGCTGTCATGAAGTATTCCAAGTTCTTGTGGTCAGTGATGACCTGAACAGGGTGAATGGAACCTTCAAGATAATGACGCCATGCTTCCAGAGCACGGATGACAGCCAACATCTCCTTGTCGTATATGTCGTAGTTACACTCAGCAGGTGACAAACCCTTACTGAGGTAAGCAACAGGGTGCCACTTGTTATCCTGTCAAAGCTGTGAAAGGACTGCACCAGTGGCATAACCAGAACTATCCGCTTCGACTCTGAACAGATACTGCTCATCTGGAAAGACCAAAACTGGTTCAGAACACACAGCATCTTGTAAACGAGTGAACGCCAACTGCTGTTCTTCATCCCAATGCCACTTGACGTCCTTCTGCATAAGTTCATTCAAGGGTTTAGCAATGTTGGAGAACCCAAGAATAAAACGGCGATAGAAATTGCAGAAACCCAGGAATGAGCGGACATCATGAAGATTCTGTGGGATTGGCCAATCTTTGATACCCTGTACCTTGACTGGATCCATAGCAATCTTGTCGAAAGAAATCTTCAGGCCGAGGAAGTCGATAGACGTCTGTTCGAACTCGCATTTTTCTGGTTTGAGATAGAGTTTATTGTCTGCAAGTATCTGAAGGACTTCCTGTGTGACCTTTCGATGTTCTTCCAATGTTGCTGTGAAAATCAAGATGTCGTCCATATAGACTACCACAACTCCCTGTGAGATGAGACCACGGAACAAGTGGTTCATCATTGTCTGGAAGGTGGCAGGACTATTGCATAGGCCAAAGAACATAACCAAGGGTTCAAATAAACCTTTGTTAGTGACGAAGGCCGCTTTCCATTCATCACCGTCTTTGATCCTAACGTTATTATAGCCCCAACGGACGTCCATCTTGGTGAAATACCGCGCTCCACGAAGACGATCAATCAATTCTGAAATGAGAGGGAGAGGATAACTGTTCTTGATCGTCATATCATTGAGCTTGCGATAGTCTTGAACAGGTCGAAGATCTCCAGATTTCTTTTTGATAAAGAAAAAGGGTGAAGCCATGGGAGATTTTGAAGGACGAATACGACCACTTTTCAGATTCTCTTCAATGAATGATTCCAATTGTTTTTGTTCGTCTAAGGAAAGATTGTAAACTTTACCAGCTGATGGTTTTGCTCCTGGTTTAAGTTCAATAGCGTGATCCCAAGGACGTCTTGGAGGAAGAGAATCGAAAGCTTCTTTGTCAAATACCCGTTTGAAATGATGATATGCTTTGGGTACAATGTCTTCAAAATTCTTTTTCAACTTCTTCTTTTCTGCTTCGATAGCAAGTTCTTGACTAATATTTTGAATGGATGCCTCCATTTCCTTCTGGTCAACCATGACCATCAATATCCGATCTCCTTCTTCTTCAGCTGCTATTCTTTCTTCGGCTTCTTGATGTATAGTACGATTTTGCTGCTTCATCAACTTCTTATTTGATTTCCAAACTTGTCGATCAGCCTTGAGGCGTACTTCGCATCTGCGAGGGCATCTTGTGAAGTGTATTTTTCCCTGTAACCAATCAATTTCAGGGTTATGGATTTTCAACCATGATTCTCCAACAAGGATATTCTTTTTGCTGAGATTGCAAACTGCAAAGGTAGCGCGTTCAGTATGACCATCGATAGTCATGATGAAGTCGATCATTTCTTCAATAGATCCTCCTTGATTTAGTGATCCATCAACATTATAAACAGGGATAGATTTTGCCAATTTTTTTGTGTTTAGGTTGTTTTTCTTGACAAATTCTTTGTCGACGTATAATCCAGTAGCTCCTGAATCAAGAAGTGCATCAACTTCTAGAATTGCTCCTGTATCCACTGTTTTGATCTTGAGTTTCATTTCAGGGAAACTGGTAATGTCGAACAATGTTCTTCTGACGTATTCCTTTTTCTTGATAGGAGGAATAACCTGTTGCACTTGAGGCTTCACTTCAGACTGAGAGCAAGATGGAACAATGCGTGTTAAATAAATTTGTGTACAAGCATTGAGATGATCAACATCTGTGTCATCAGTCTGAAGCATAGAAAACCTATTGTAGGACGGCGAACTCGTGCTCAGTTCCCGTCCAACCCAAAACCCGACTGCTGTGCTCCACTCTTTGAGCTATTCGGATCGTTCAGTCGAAGACCACGTGCCTGAAACTCCTTCTGCATCTCAGCCAAGAAGTCTGCCTCGTTCAGCGCACGCATCTCCTGAAGGGTCCTCGCATTCCCCCTTCTTTGTTGTTGTTGCCCTTGAGGGCATCTTGGCTCAGGACATTCTCTCGCGAAATGTCCTTCTTTGCCGCAATTGAAGCATAGACGAGGGCGTGGTCCTCGTGCTCTGTCGACATCCATGGGTTCCCCTGCAGGTGCAGCTGTAGAGGTGAATTGACAAGGGACAAAGTTACGCTGTTGTTGTTGTTGCCCCTGTTGTCTCCCATATTGCTGTTGCTGCGTCTGCCTTCTTCCCCAAGTCGACTCGAAATTCTGCATATCCTGATATGCATACGCCCTGACTCTTGCTCGTCTCATCCATCCTTCTAAGTCACCAGGGAGGGGTGTCTCGACATAACAGGATTGGAGAAGAGGACAGTTCATCCCTTTCTTGAACAATGTGCATAACGCACCATCGTTATATCCAGACGCTGTTTTGTAGAGGAGGAATTCTGTAATATATTCCTCTATGTGACGACCTCCCTGTGAAATAGTCGTCAGTTTCTGTTGTGCCATTTGTTCCTCGTTATGATCTCCAAACGTGATCTTCATCATCGTGAGAAGTTCGTCAAAGTCTTTAAACGGTACTTCATGCCTATGAGGTGCTATTCTGTGCGCCTCTATTTCTCGAAGAACTCCTTTCTTCCATTCTTCAGCATATCCTCCTTTGATGTAGGACAGTATGACTGTCACTTTATCGTCGTCCTTATATTCTGGGTGTGCGCGAAGGACGAGATAAATTTGATCCAAATATGATTGGAATTTCTTTTTGTCTCCATCAAATGGAGTCGGTTCGGCTACGCGAACCTTGGGGAGGTGGACCCGGGGTGGGAGGCCTGTTCTGGATCCTGAAGAGGGAGCGCCTTCGCCTGATGCTAGGCGTGTCATCAGATCCGTCATCGCTTGTTGTTGCTGTACTAGCAACTTCTGCTGGTCTTGTATTATCCTCATCATCTCCCCAAAAGTCGGTGGTTCGTGCTCTTGATCCATAAGAGCAGATGGAGCAGACGGAGGTGCTAGAGTCGCTGCTAAGGCTGTACCAAGACTGTCGATGTCTGATTCTAAGCGCTGTGAGGTTGACGGCTCTTGATCTCCTAAGCTCGCGAATCGATTCCTCGAGTGAGATTCAGGCTCTTCGCTGTCCGATCTGTGTGCGGGTGGAGATGGCTGTCTCCGGCTCCAGGCGTTCCACTGATTGTCTTGAGACAGATTGCTCAATAATCTGTCTTATAACTTCTATAAGTGTTCCTGTACTTCTGGTATTGAGCGATGTCAAGTCGATGGCACGCTCAGTCATACAACAGAAGCACTATATTTTCAATAAAATTGCACGAATGATAAGGCAGACAAACAAGAACATGATGAAGATCTTGAACAACGAAATGTCTACGCTAGTATGTAGACGTTTGAGGACCCCCTGCAATGTAAGACGCAAAGTGATGATGGGGATTGATGTGAAAGGCGCGATCTGGGTTAGCTCCTAATTCAAGGAGGACAGGAGGGGGAACAAGGGAGGGATCGTTGTAATACTGATATAAAAGCGATCTGAAAAGAAGAGGAGGGTACTTAATGCGGTACCGCTTATCCTGATTCCTCCAACGCTCTGATCTTGGATCTGGGAAAACCCAGAAGGGGAACCGCTCGTAGTTTGTCGCGGGTTCGTCGCGACGTTGGATGATAATGCGTGCGTGCCAAGCAAGAAGGCGGCGGCGAAGGTGAAGACGGGTCGTAGAAGGACGAGTGGGAGGAAGGAGAGAGTAAAAATTTACGTTTAAACCTTCGTCAAGGAGTTGCTCTGTCCTAGAGCGAGTGTGGGGGGGACGATGGCGGCGTGTGGAAGGGACGGGCGGTCCCGGAGCTGTTAGACGGCTCACTGAGTTCCCAGGAATCTGGGTATCGTACGTTGTCCTCCCAGAACGTCCACGATTGCGTATCGATCGCTCGACTCCAAGTGTCCACCACGTGCGAGCTGTGGAGGATGTCGCGGGGCGTGAGGTGGATGTGTATGGGTTGAACACTATAAGATCCAACAACGATTTGAAGAGTAGAGGAAGGTGAGCAAGGGACGTATACTTTAGTCCACAGGCTACAGGTACACTCACTCTCATGTTTCTGCCACTTGCAGTGTTGACAGAAATGGAGAGGAGGGCGGGGGAAGAAGTGGTCACGGTAGAAGCGCTTCTGCTCACGTTTCAGTTTGTGAACGAAACCTATGGTGTAGAAAGGATTGCAGATGAATTGGTGATGAAAACACCGGTCTGCAGGGAAGGGAGGGAGAGGAAAGGGGTGGGGAAAGGAGGAGTTCTGATCAATTGTGAGGCCAATGCTTTGTCGAAGCCGAACAACTGAAGAAAGTTATAACAAAAGGACAATCGCGCTTCAACTAGCGGATATCCCAGATGTATTAGCGTATAGTAAGAAAGAGAAGAGAGTGGTACTGTACCTAGCGGATATCCCAGATGATCAGAACTGGGGAATAAACCGCTAGGAGTCGTATGTATATATAGTATCCTAAAACGTGCACGGACCATGCAGTACAGTATAGGGCCGGAGAATGAGGAAGTAGAGTAATGATGTCATATCTAATAATAGAAGAGACGCGTCATCGCTGACTGAGCTCCGCAGCAGCTGTGAGAGTGATTGGTGATACTCCGCAGCAGGTGTGAGAAGGATTGGTGAGCATGCGCAGTAAGTGTGAGAGAATGAATCATAACTAAATATAGAACGGGCCGATCGGAGATCGGACGACATACGCGTCATCGGCCGATGAAGACGAAGAGAAAGAGTACGTGACCGTGAGAATCGCTTCGATAGATCAGGAGCGATTATAAGATCTATGACGATAGAGACATAAGAAAATAGAGAAAAATGAAGAGAAAAATAGGGAAAATAATAGCGGCCTGACATATCTCTGAATTGTGATGCTCAATTTGCTGATTGCCACTTTACCCATATTTCAATAAGGAGGAGTTTGGAGTCTTGTCAAAGTGCTAAGAGCAGCCTATTGGACAGTCTTAGTGAAGGTTTGCAATAACTATACCCCTGGTAACAAGATAGTTATTGTATGCTTGATAAGTGTAGTAAATGTTCCTGATGGCAATGTAGAGTGGGATCAATGAGATAGTGAGCTTAAGTCAAGTGCAGTATAGGAGAATACCTAGATTGCAAAGTTGACAAGACTGGGGTTTAAGACTGCCAGGCTTTCAACTACTTATACTAAAGACAAGTCCTAAAGATAGTACAAAACAATAAGGTTCACAGATCAACAATGATTGCACAGCAATCAATGGGATCATGTGACTAGAGACATGTCTATAGTAAACTAAATAAATAGCCACAAGTGCAAGTGAAATGAGAGATAAACAAAGACAAATTGAGATGAAATGAGGTGAGTCCCTGCTAATTGTATAGTAATAGCCCTTAGCAAGTAAATGCTGTAATAAAGAATAAATGAGAGATAAGGAAGAAAATGAGACACCTTATAGTACTTAGAGGTAACCTCTGCTGCAGTAATACTACAGTACTATAAGGGTAAGATAAAAAAGAAAAAAGAAAAGAAAAAAGAAAACCATTATGAGGTGCCAAAGCAAGTGCCTTGTAACACTGCCCAGCCTGTGCAAACTCCTCTTAGCCCTCTCAACTCAACTCTGACTATACTTTGTATCATTTTACTGTATTGTCTTCTTCCCCAACTCCACCTACTCTATAAACTATCCTCAAACTCCTTGCACAAATTCCTCCCTCTCTCCTCATGCTCATCCATTGCAGAAGATGACAACCTGTGGATGATGGACTCCAGGTGCACTGATCACATCTCTCCTCACAGAACTTACTTTCATACATATTCCACCACACTCAGTCAAGTCACCCTCAGAGACAACTCCTCCATATCCTCTCTCAGCATCAGAGCCATATCTCACACTGCCTTTTGATCTGACAAACAAACCACATCCCTCTCTTTATCAAATGTCCTCCATGTGTCCAAAGCCAATAACTGCTCTCTCTCCATCAGCAAACTAGATTCACTTGGCTTTATGATCACCCATGAGAACAAACATTGCATGATTTCCAGACAAGATGTTGAGTATTGCATGGGTTTCCTCCATAATGGAAACTATTGGGTACACCTCAACCCTGCTGTTGTCCTGAATGCCATCTCTTCCCCAGACCTCAACACCTGGCATCAGCACTTTAGACATCTCTCACCTCAAGTTGTCAAATGAATTGGAGACACACAGGCAACAGGGTTCATCTACTCCCCCTCACCTACCACTCCACAAATGCACACCAACTGTGCCCTTGGAAAGCAAACACATGCTCCCTTCTTCCTCTCTGGTTCATGACCATTGTTTCCCCTCAGCCTCATTCACTTTGATCTCATAGGCCTTATGCACATTCCTTCTATCCAAGGAAATCTTTACTTTGCCACCTTCCTTGATGATCTATCAGGCTATGGTGTTGTGTATCCTTTGAAGAGGAAGGACCAACTCACCACCACCATTACTGTATACATGGCATGGCTGAGAATCAGACTGGACACATCATCAAAAACCTACAAACAGATCAAGGAGGAGAATACATCACTGCATCTTTGCACACCATCTTGGAAATGAAAGGGATTACTCACCAGTTTACAATTCCCTACTCCCCACAACAGAATGGCTGTGCAGAACACTGGAATCAGACTCTTATTGATCACCTACTGCCTATGTTGCATCAAGCCAGACTCACCAGGGGTTTTTGGGAGTTAGCTCTTCACACAGCAGTGTATACCTAGAACCACCCACTGATGTGTCATCTCTCTTGGCAGACTCCACACTCCTCATGGACAAATGGTGGCATTCCTGACATCTCCCACCTCTGCATTTTTGGATGTGACACCTACATGCACACTCTTCCTCACCTCTGCTCCAAACTCAAACCTTGCTCCAAGCCCATGATCTTTGTTGGGCATGAAGAAGGTGCCAAGGGCTGGTGTTTTGGGACTCACTTGCTCATAAGGTCATCATCAGTCAAGATGCTTCCTTTGATGAGCTCTGTTTTCCTTCCCTAACTCCCTCAATGCATGTCCTCAGCCTCTTTCCTCCTCCTCCTCCTCCTCCTCCTCCTCCTCCTCCTCCTCCTCCTGTGAATGATGATGATGATGATGATGATGATGATGATGATGATGATGATGATGATGATGGTGATGATTGTAGCCCTAGTCTAGCTTCATCCACCCCACCATTCATCCACTCTGCTCCTGCTCTGCCCTCTCCACCAGTCATCCATCTTCCTCCTGTCCCACCTCTGACTCCAGCTCCTCCCTCTTCTCCTGTCACCACTCCAATCACTCCCCCATCTGTTCCTCCTCCAGTCCCAACTCACAGGGCTCAGTGTATGCACCATGGAGCCCCTATCCATCCCCCTCAGTGGTTTAGTCAGCCTCAGCAGCATCATTCTGGTCATTCTCAGGCTCATGCTGAACTTTTGGGGGATGGACCAGTTCTCAGGCCACATCATAACACCCACCATCCTGCTAGGTTTGATGACAATGCTTATGGATCACATTCTGTCACAGATGTCAAGTGAGGGGGGTCTGACACTGATAAGAGGGAAGAAGGCAAGTGTGATTGCTTCAGAGGTGATGTGGTAAGTGGTGTGGCAGTAAAGGCCACAGAGTGAGAAGAAGTGGCTGCAAGGCTGAGTAAGTGGGTAGAGAAGAGTAAGTGGGGAAGTACTCACTTAGACATCATAGAGAACATCTAAGGAGACTGCATATGTGGGGATGCATGTTATGTAGTGTATGTGAGATAAGGTTTGAGCAGAGTGTAAAGGTGTTGTAGTGAGAACATGGTGTAGGAGATGCATGTGGATAAGTGAGATAAGATTAGAAGTAGATGAAAGGACATAATAGAGATGTGTATTAGTATGTAGGAGGTTGAGGCAAATGAAATGGGAAGGATCTCCAACATCTCTGACACCACCAACTTATGGGCCACTGCATGTGAACACAAACTCCAAATGCTCACCAAGCTCTGTACCTAGGATCATGTAGACCTACCAGCAGGACAAAGTCTGGTAGAAAACAAATGGGTGTTCAGACACAAAGTGGACAGACAGCACAAAGCCAGGTTTGTTGCCAAAGGTTTCACACAACAACATGGTATTGACTACTCAGAGACATTCTCCCCAATCACTCACTTTGAATCTCTGCACACACTCCTTTGTGAGGCCAACACTAATGTCAAAGCTGAACAACTGAAGAAAGACTAAAACAAACAAAGAGACAATAATGCTTCAACTAGCAGATATCCAAGATGATCAGAACTGGGAATAAAATGCTAAGTGAACTAATGTATACATAGTACTGGAGACAGTGTACAGACCAAGCTATACACTATAGGGCCAGAGTATGAGAACAAAGAGAATGATGTCATATCTAATAATAGAGGGGATGTGTAAGTGCTGCATAATGAGTACAGTAATTGTGAGAACAATAAGTAAGCACTCTACAGTCAGGGTGAGAACAATTAGAAAGATTCCACAGTAACAATGAGAAAAATAGTCATAGCTATCTCATAATTGGGTCAATTGGGGATTGGATGACATACACATCATTGGCCAATAAAGATGAACAAAAGGAATACATGACTGTGGGAATCACTTCAATAGATCAGGAGTGATTGCAAGATCTATAATGATAGAGACATATGAAAAATGGGAAAAATGAAGAGAAAAATAAGGAGAATAATAGTGGCCTGACATCCTGCAATTGCTGCCTTGGAAGATTGGGAAGTTCACTCCATGTACATCCAGTGTTCATAAAAGGCAACCTAGAGGAAGACATCTACATGTTGCAACCACATGACTTTGTTGTTGCAGTATCAGAAGACAAGGTGTGCAAACTCAATAAAGCCATCTATGGTCTAAAGCAGGCATCACATCAATAGCACCACAAAGTGCACACTGCCATGCTCAACCTCAGCTTCACTTGTGCTTTTGCCAAATTTGGCATCTATGTCTCCCCTCATAGTTGTCCTCTATGTCAATGACTTCACCATCTTTGGAAAACTCCTCAGTGAAGTTATAGCTGTCAAGAAAGCACTGTCTGACATCTTTGAAATGACAGACCTGGGAGAAACAAACTCATACCTCAGTCTGCACATCACTAGAGATTGGTCCAAACACATGCTTGAGATCAACCAGACAGCACATAACTCTGATGTTCTGGATCACATCAGACTCACAGACTGCAACCCAATGCTCACACCTCTTCCTTCCTCCATACCTCTTGTCAAATTGGATGCCCCTGCCTCTTCCTCACTCAGATCAGAATATCAACAGCTTATTGGATCACTTCTATATGCTGCCTGTTTGTGCAGGTATGGGCAGGCAATCAAGATCAGTATCATTGTTGTGATAGTAGATAGCATATCCCCAATTGAGGGAAGAACAGGGAAGAGACCTGCAGCAAGTATGAAGTGCCATGAGCACAGTAAGGGTGACATGGTGCAGTAAGAGATGCTGCAGGGGAGTGATGAGGAAGGTATAGTGGATAGGGTAGGAATGTACTCACTCAGACATGAATGTGAATTATCTGAGGAGCTAGTAGCATAGAGTACCTATCTTATATAGTGAGTGTATAGTAGAGTTGGGGTGGAGAATGTAGATGGAATACAACAACTACTATAAAGAGGAGGGACATGTGTCATCCCAGAGTATGGAGTGGAGTGTGGGTGCCCTCGGGGTGCAGATAGTCCAAGGGGTTGTGGTAAGTGATTGTACATATATGACATGTAAGTAGCACGTGTATGCAGCATAGGTAAGGTGAAGGCAAATGAAATATATGTGCGTGCACACCAATCTTCAACATATATACTTCAGCTGTATTGTAGTTACTCTTCAGCTGAATACATCTGGGATATCCATTTGCTAAGTGTGATCTCATCCCTCTTGTTAGCCTCTCTTCCTCTTCCTTACATTGTGTGACCTTGCTGGCAAACATTGGCCTCACAATCACTATACAATTAGCAAGGACTCCATTTTCTTGTCTTTATTTACCTTTGCTTACCTCTTGTTCATTTTGCACTAGTGGCTGAGCCACATGACTCATACAATGGATGTGTACTTACTGTGCCTTACTGTGCATTTCTGTGCATTTCTGTGCAATGCCGCACATTACTGCACAACTCTACTATACTCAGGACTCTAGTTTAGTATAAATAGTTGAAAGACTGGCAGTCTTAAAACCCCAGTCTTGTCAACTTCACAATCTAGGGATTCTCCTATACTGTGCTTGATCTAAGCTCGATTCCCATCTTGTGTGAGGCTGACGCTATGTCAAAGCCAAACAACTGAAGAAAAGCTAAAACAACAAAAAGGACGGTCATGCTTTGACTAGCAGATATCCCAGGTATAGTAAAGGAGAGGAAAGAAGAGTACTGTACCTAGCAGATATCCCAGATGATCAGAACTGGGGAATAAACTGCTAGGAGTTCTATGTATATATAGTACCCTGAAGCATACACAGACCATGCAGTACAGTATAGGGCCAGAGGATGAGAAAGTAAAGTAATGATGTCATATCTAATAATAGAGGGGATGCATCAGTGCTGACTGAGGCTCTGCAGCAACTGTGGGAGTGATTGGTGATATTCCGCAGCAGGTGTGAGAAGGATTGGTGAGCATGCGCAGTAGGTGTGAGAAAAGGAGTTATAACTAAATATAGAACGGGCCGATCGGGGATCGGACGACATACGCGTCATCGGCCGATAAAGACGAAGAGAAAGAGTACGTGACCGTGAGAATCGCTTCGATAGATCAGGAGCGATTATAAGATCTATGATGATAGAGGCATAAGAAAATAGAGAAAAATGAAGAGAAAAATAGGGAGAAATAATAGCGGCCTAACATCTTGCTTCACTCTGAAGACTAAGGTCTAGGAACTCTAAGTCACCCTAAAATGTCACTCAGACTTCCTACACATGTCTCATCATCCTGGATCTTTGTTTAGTCATTGGTGGAATAATTCTCATCACTATCTTGTTGATTCCTCTCTTCATTGTCATCAGGAATGGTTATTACATCTATCAAGCACATATCAACCACCTTGTTACCAGGGGTATTATCATATCAGACCTTCCCTAAGACCAACCAATAGGCCACTCTTAGCATCATGCTAATAGCACTTCACTTAGACAAGGCCTGGTAGCTCAGTGGTTAGAGCACCCACCCAGAGTAAGGGAGGTCCTTGGTTTGAACCCAAGCCAAGTGACTATTTTGGCAATTGCACTTTCTAACGAGCATCTCTTCTGCTCTCTGAGCTCTCTTCTGACATACCTGCTCTATGCAGCTCTCTCTGTCTTCTGTGTACCCTCTACCATCTGGTACACATCTTCTCTTCTCTTACAGATGTGGCAGTTTTGCCCTCTCCTCTTGTTCTGATGGGCTTTAGCCCTTCTCTAAATCTCAATCTGTTTTGGGCTTGATGCCTATTTCTTTTTGTCATGGTCTTCTCTCTGCTTGCTGCCTTGCCCAGAAATCAGCAATGCATGCCTGCAGCCTCAAGCCTCATTGTTATGAGGCACTTGCTTAGGCACCTCATATTGTGTTTCTTTTTTTTCTTTTCTCATCTTACTTACTATAAGTGTAGTATTAACTACAGTTGTTGAGCTTAGCCCCTACTTATAGTAGGGACTCTATTTCTTTTCCTTTATAGTACTTTAGTATTTACATACTAGAGTGTGAGATTAGCTCCAAGTACTATAAAGCAACCTCCTTTCTTCTTTATCTTTATTTATTTATTTACATTTACTTGCTAAGGACTATCACTATACAATTGGCAAGGACTCATCCCATTTTGTATTTATTTGAGTCTGTTTATATCTCATTTCACTTGCACTTGTGGCCATTTTACAACTAGCTTACTATGGATGCATCTCAGGTCATATGACTCCATTGATTGCTGCACAATCATCATTGATCTGTGAACCTTATTTACATTTACTATTCTTAGAACTCCAGTTTTGTCTAAATAGTTGAAAGCCTGGTGGTCTTAACTTAAACCCCAGTCTTGTCAGCTTCACAATCTAGGGATTCTCCTATACTGCACTTGACCTAAGCCCACCCCTCTCTTGCTACATTCTAAGAACTAAGTCTAAGATCTCTAAGTCACACTAATTGTCACTAAGATATCCTAAACTCATCACTCTGGATCCTCATTTAGTCATTGGTGGTATCATCCTCATCACTATCTTGTTGATCCCTCTCTTCATTGCCATCAGGAACATTTACTACACTTACCAAGCACACAACAACTACCTTGTTACCAGGGGTATAGTTATTGCAAACCTTCCCTAAGACCATCCAATAGGCTGCTCTTACCACTCATCACCATGAGAGCTTTTTGCTTTGGATGGAGATGAGGATCTGGTAGTTGTGCTGAGACAATGCTGTCAACATGATTGGCATCATGGGTCTTGTATGGGGCCTTCAGGAAGATGAGGAGGTGCATGTGAGGGAGGCCACACTTCTGGAACTCTATGGTGTGGACACTGCCAGCCAGCTCCCCAAAAAGTCCACACTTGATTTCATGCAGCAAGGCTTGCTTCTTCTAGTTGAGGACATGAGCAACAATGTCAGGGGAATCTGCAGCAGTCTGGGATGTGCCATAATCATATTTCAGCAGAGCTTCCTAGATTTCAGGCCAGTTGGGGTTTGCAGTCATGGTCAAGAAGATGTCTGGCTTGCACCCATAATGACAAATTCCTGGAAGAGCTGGAACAAATGCCTTGAACTGCCTTGGTGGGTGGAGGGAAGGACAATGTGCTGGCCCTGCTGTCCAAGATTGACTGGAGCACCATCTTGGTCACCATGAACTGCATCCTGAAGCCCTTTGTACAGATCTGCATGTATCTGTCTTTGATGTGTCCTGATCCAGTACAGGGTGGCCTCCTCAATTTGGGCATCAACCAAGTATTGCTGGAAGAGCTTGCCACTGTGAAAGATGATGGCTGCCTCATTTAGTCTGGTGAAGGCACAGTATGCATAGTAGTAGTGCTGGGAGACATTCTTGCAGTGCATCTGACCATGTTGACCCAGCTGTGATAGCATGTTGAGGTGGAAGCCAGAGTCACCTTTGGGGAGGAGGAGAACATAGTGTAATTGGGAATAGCTATGATGCAGATGACTGATCCTCCTAAGGTTACATCCATGCAGGTGCACAATAATGTCATGATGCAAGTACACTTGCTCTCCTCTACCTCCAGGAATGATGAGCAATCTCCTTTACAGTGGGAGCATTGTATCTGCACAGGTCTGTATTGGGATCCACAGTGATGTGAACAGCCACATTGACCTGCTCTTCTGGAGCCTTGTCCTTCAGGATCTCATGAGCTTGCCTGTACATGTTGATGTATGGGTTGTTGGCAAGCAGCATTGTATGGAGATCCATCATGGTGGATGGGTCAAGGTTAGAGTTGTTGGCCAGGTGTGCATTGACAGCATCATCAGTATCAAGGGCATAGAGCTGAGCATAGCATGGTGTGACTCCAGGATCTGGAAGGAGGGCCCCCATCTTGTGATGGAGAGAACCATGGAGTCTGAATGCATAAGGTCCAGACCCAGCAAGCACAGTATCATTGACATTTGCAGCAATAGATGTGAATGCAAAAGCAGCTATGTTTCTCCTGAACCTTTTTGCAAATGGATCACTGCCATTCAACATCCTAGAAAGAGTGGGTGGTGTATGCACAGGCATGGGCAGGCAACTAATATGATTGTGATTGATAGTAGTGTAAGCAGTGTATCCCCAAAGGGGAAGAGGACAGACAGCATGTCTGCAGCAACAGAGATAAGATGTGAATACAGTAAGGGTGACACAGAGTGGTAGAGAGCTGCAGGGGTAAGATAAGAAAGAGTAGAATAAGATGGAAAGAGGGAGTACTCACTCAGACCAGTGGTAAGACGTTTGAGGAGCTGTAGTGTATAATGTCCATCTTATATAGTGTATAGCAGTAGAGTTGTAGCAGAGAGTAGAAAGTGGAATACAACAACTACTATGTATGGGAGGGACATGCATTGTCCAGAGTAGGTAGTGGATGTAGTGTAAGTCCGTGGAGATGTGAGGAGTGGACATTGTGTATGTAAGTGTGGTGACATATAAAGTAGTATGTGTGTAGATGGGAGGAAGGAAGCCAAATGAAATGTTACATTACACATATAATCTTCAACAGGTGGTGGTTAGGCAAAGGGAGGGAGGTGGATCTGGCCCTGCAAGTAACACATGCCAAATAGGAGATGATTTACAGTGGATGTTGTCAACTTCTCAGAGATGAAGTGAAGAGTGTGGCAGTGAGGGCATTGTTTATCCATTGCACTAAGGCTATGGCAATGCTCAGGATCATGGTATTCCTGACAGCCAAGAGGGATAAGGAGTGCAGGGGTGCAGCATGCTGTGGCTGGTCCATGTCAGGATCATTTTGCTGAGGCTGATGGTGCTGAGACATTTACATATGGAAGTCCACATCCTGGGGATGCTCCTGAGATAGTTCCTCATGCTTGTCCTGGTTTTGTGCTGCTTCCTGGGCCTGTTCTCCAGTTTGCTGCTCCTACAGGCATCAACCCATATAAGCCCATGATTAGAATCAGATATATGTTGCATTACTGACCTGTGGTGGCTGTTGTGGATCTTCTGCTGCAATTCCCTGCACATCTTCTGTGACTTGCTGCTCCAAGACATAATCCAGGGATATAAATGCAGATGAGATTGTTATCAGATTTTACATATACTACAATATGACTGACCTGTACATCATTCTCCTGCTGACCTCCCAGATTACTTCTGTTATCTATCCATGGCATTTGTAGATTGATTGCACTCAGCTGCAGCCTATGCTTTGCAGTGGTTTACATGCTCAGCATGACACTGTTGAAAGCCCTGATGGAATTCTTCATCCTTATTTCTGCTGCTGTGAATTGACATGTCCAAGAACCCCAGGACACCCTTGGACATGGACAGGTGGATGATGTGTGTGATGAAGGAAATGCATAGGTATAGTGTACATACAGGTTTGGGCAGATGACTCTTAAGATGTGGTAGATGAGGTTGCAGATATATAGAACTCTGAGTGGGGAGGTGAGAGCAGATATGCTGCAGAGAGTACAGTTGTGCAGACAGAAGCAGATGCTGCAACATAATGATATAAGCTGCAGGTGAAACTAGGGAAAGTGAGAATAAGATGGAGGACAGATGTGAAGTACTCACCCAGCCAGATGTGGAAGATGTCTGAGGAGCTGTATAGTATGGTGTCCATCTTATATAGTGTTTGTAAGTAGAGTTCAGGCAGAAAGTGTAGTGGTGGAGAACAAAGACTGCCATAAACAGATGTGGTGCATGTGTCATATGGATGCAGTAAGTGGGGCCCATGTGAGAGAGTAGAAATAAGTATAAGGAGATAGAAGCAGTATAGTATGTAATAGTGCAGTAAATGTAATGCTGAACAAAAAGTACAGTTGATGCATGAATATTCAACATATAGGTCCCCCAGGTTGATATCCATATGGGTGTTCATGGTAATACAGGTATTGTGCTGGATTATAATTGGGGGGATATAATATTGCAGAGCCTGATATTACTATGCTGGAGGGGGAAGAGGAGGATATTGTGGGTGGAGAGGAGCAGGGTAATAAGCAAATGCAGGTGCAAGGGGATTATGGGGGACAGGAGCAGGATATGCAGGAGCAGGAGGGTTCTGGGGGAGAGGGGCAAGGAGGGGGGCAGCCTGTGGCACTTGGTCAAAGTTAGGCTGTGAATATTTCCCACAGGAGGATCCCTTTGCTGGGCATGATGTGATGATGGTGATGTCATTTGTTGCTCATGTTGCCTCCTATCTTGCTCATGATGATTTTGGCATGTGCACTCAGGAGTGTGTGGTGGTGATCTAAGAAAAAGGAGCAATGGAGGCAGTTACACAGGATTGAGAGATCTATGTGGTGCATGATGACATACCTCTGATCTGCATCCTCATACTGGATCTTGGGGTTTTGATTAGCAGCAGGCAGTTCTGGACTGAAAAGATGATGAGATGTCAGCAAAGAATAAAATGAAATATATTAACATTGAAACAGACATACCCAGGCAATGCATCATGTTGGGTTTGTGGACTCTGGTTGGCAGAAGGTGGTTCTGCACTGAAAAGATAATGAAATAAATTTAAAAAATGAGAAAATGAGAAGAAAAAACTGAAGAGACATACCCAGCAATTGACCACCATGTTGTTGCACATTTGGGGATGGTGGCTAGTATTCAAGAGGTCCAGGGCTCAAAAGTATATGTTTTAGAAAAGCATGATGCAGTCAAATCAGTAATGAAATGCCTTGAATCATTTTCCATTTGAAAAGAAAGGCAGCTGTACAAAAAAAAAAACAAGAGCCAGAGCCAGAGACAGAGACAGAGATAGAGTCACCAGATCCTCCACACACCCCAGATATTCACAGTCAGAGGAAATCACCACAAGGCAGTGTCAGATCACAATGCTTATGCCTTTATAATTAAAAGGTGCAACTGGTCAGGCTGTATATTATTCCCCTTGTTTTTCTCTTCATTTTTCATATCATTCCTACATTTATATTGCCATTGATCTCTTTATCACTCTTGATCTAGTGAAGTGATCTATTCAGTCTTGTACTTATTCTCTTAGGATTCATCAGCTGATGATGCATATGTCATCTGATCTCCAATCAGCCTGGTTACAAACTACTTATGACTCATTTTCTCATACTTACTGCAGATGCTCACTCAGCATTCTCACAGCTGCTGTGCAGCTCACTCAGCACTTATGCATCCCTCTCTGCCATTGGTTGTTATTATTAGCTTACTGTGCGGCCTTTGCTAGTTCATAGGCCTGCCCTACAGTACAGTACTATATATACTATACAACTCCTAGCATTATCCCTCAGTTCTGATCATCTGGGATATCTGCTAGGTACAATATTCTCATAGTGCTTTCTTTTCTAGTCTGCTAATATATCTGGGATATCAGCTAGTCAAAGTGCAATTGTCTTTTTGTTTTTGTTTTAGTTGTTGTTCAGCTTTAATTTCCATCAGCCTCACACAACTCAGGTATCACCCCTTTTCTGTTAGACAGGTGGAAGTGAGGTTGAGAGCAAGCAGCTTAACACCAGAGATAGAGAGAGGTCCAGCAATTGAATGAACAACTGCCTTTGGCAACAGCAAACTAAGGCCATGCTGGTAGACTTCACAATCTATAGGCTTGGTTTCTCTGAAAGAACCACCCAGAGCAGGCTTTGGACAGAAAAGAAGTGAACTGTTTCTTCACAAAACAGTTTAATAAGATAAGCTAGCCTGAGAGAGCCCAGAGTAGATGGGTGGAAAGAGGAAAGATGAGCTATTGATGAAGTTGCTTTGATGTGCTGTGCTGCACACTGTACTGTGGTGCTGCCATGCATGCACAGGGATTTTGTGCCATACTGCCATGCATGTGCCATGCTGCTGTGCTGCTGTGCACACCACACCACACCAGGGAACAACTTCTTTGTAGCAGCACTTCAGACATGAAAAAAACCACATGTTACCATTCCTAGTCCCATTATTATATAGATTGTGTCATACTGAGTGCAGTGTCATCCAAGCATGCCTCCTGATTGGTGAGCAGTTGTAGATGTGTGCTGCTGCATGCATGACATGTCCCTAGAAGCCAGAGGATAGGGAGGCACCATGCAGCATGGAAAGGGCTTTGTCCAGAAATGTACAATTCCAGTGCTCTGCTCTGCCATTTTGTTGGGGAGAGTGAGGGACAGTGAGGTGATATTCTATCCTTCATTCAGCTAACCTTCCCTGAAAAACAGAACCCATGTATCCACCTCCTCTGTCACTGCACAAATCCTTCAGTTCTCATCCACTTTGCTTCTCCATGTTGAGCATATTGCCATTTCAGACTCATTTCTTCATTCTTCTGTTACTGTGATGCACCCTTATAACCACTTTGTCACAACTGGTCTGTGTGCATTCTCCTCTATGTATATAAGCAACAGTCCATGTACTATACAAGACAAGATCTCTCTTCACTCTCATGCATGGCCTGTGCTCAACACTCCACCCATGCAAGATAGTGCTCAAATACCTGTTGGAGTTGGTCATTGGAGCATAGACCATAGACAACACCATACCCAGAGTAGTCATCTAGGAAGGTGGTGAGATAGGTGTCAGAATGTGGCAAGGCATGCACATGCAGTGGTGAAGGTGACAGAGGACCTGCCTATGCAGGGGTGGGGTCAGAGGTCATGGGAGTATATAATATGTAACCTGCTACAATAAGGAGGATGGTGGCAGGATAGCAGATGATGATGACAAGAAGTGCTGTCTCCATTGAGGAGGACAGAAAGAGTGTGAAGAGGAAGTTGGAGGGGCAGAGTAGAGACTGGTGAAGACACACCAAAGAAGGGGGAAGGGGTAGATGTCCACTTGTATTAGAAACCCACTACATGTGATTCTTGAATACAAGGTGAGAGCATGCACAGACCAGCTGACTAATATGAGTATGGGGCATGGGTACTAAGAGAATGAACAGCACTCACAAAAATACCAACAATAGGTGTTGCCAAGGAGTGACTTGGTATGCATCAGACCCATGAGGTCAGAATGCACAGTATGAAGGACATGTTGGACACATGTATGAAAGGGCAACATGTCTGTTTCTTAATACTGAAACCTTTGTAGGGAGTAAGGTGTCAAATAACAGTCTATCTTTCCTTTTTCAGTCATACTGCTACACACTTACAGCCACTACCTCAACATGGTCTGTGCACTCTATGATCATGTATATATATGAACTCACAATTACTGTATTTACTAAGAAGAATGGTTCACTTCCATCCTCACCTCATCCCAGTACATGGCTGGTGCTAAGAGCAGCCTATTGGACAGTTTTAGGGAAGGTTTGCAATAACTATATCCCTGGTAACAAGGTAGTTGTTGTGTGCTTGATAAGTGTAGTAAACATTCCTGATGACAATAAAGAGTGGGATCAACAAGATAGTGATGAGGATGATACCACTGATGACTAAACAAGGATCCAGAGTGACAAGTTTAAGATGTCTTAGCAATGCTTAGAGTGACTTTAGAGATGTTAGACTTAGTTCTTAGATAATAGTGTGAGGCAGGAGCAAGCTTAGGTCAAGCACAGTGTAGGAAAATCCCTAGATTGCAAAGTTGACAAGACTGGGTTTAAGACCGCCAGGCTTGTCCCTACTTATACAAAATCAAGTGCCCTAAAGATAGTACAGGTAAATAAGGTTCACTGATCAACAATGATTGCACAGCAACCAATGAAGCCATGTGACCCGAGACACACCCACCATAAGCTAAAGTAAAATAGCCACAAGTGTTAAATGAATGAGAGATAAACAAAGGTAAACAAAGACAAGATAAGGTGAGCCCTTGCTAATTGTATAGAAATAGCCCTTAGCAAGTAAATGTTATAATAAATAAAGATAAAGATAAAGATAAAGACACCTTATAATACTTAGAGGTAACCTCTGCTGCAGTTGTTGACATGTTACTATATTACTAAGCTACTCCTTCCTTTTTGAGCTTCACTACTGAACACACACATACATATACACATGTACTACTGCCTTGGATACCATGGTCCATGCTCCAGAGCTATTTACTATGAAAGAGTAGTATGCTTGACTACAATAGAATAAGAACTCTCCAAGTTCTCCTCTCACACATGACCTGTGCTCATCAGCAGCAATACTACAGTACTATAAGAGTGAGATGATAGAGTCCTTACTATAAGTTGGAGCTAAGCTCACAGCTGTAGTTAATACCACACTTATAGTAAGTAATAAAAAAAAAAAGAAAGGAAAAGAAAAAGAAAAAAAGAAACTGTTACAAGGTGCCTAGGCAAGTGCCTCATAACAATGCCTAGCACCAGTCTACCATGTGGTTAGTGCACTTGCAGCACATACACAGGTATACACACACACATATGTTATCCTAGGTACTATGGTCCATGCTCAGAGTCCATACTAAAAAAGCTAGCTAGTATGCTACTAGGAATATAAGAACTATTCTAGTTCCCTCTTGCACATGACCTGCCTGTGTTCATAAGGTGGTTTGAGCTCCTTTTCCCAGGATGTGCATATGTATGATGGTGGGATCAAGCTTGGCAAGACCTGATGATACTTGTATAACAGTGGTAAGATGTGACCAGGAATCAGGCAGTGCCTGTAGCATGATCATTGTGAAGTGCTGCATGCTAAGAGTGGCCTATTGGTCAGTCTTAGGGAAGGTCTGATATGATAATACCCCTGGTAACAAGGTGATTGATACGTGCTTGATAGCAGTGATAACTGTTCCTGATGATGATGAAAAGAGGAATCAACAAGATAGTGATGAGGATGATTCCACCAATGACTATGCAAGGATCCAGAGTGATGAGTATAGGAAGTCTGAGCAACATTTAGAGTGACTTAGAGTTCTTAGACTTTAGTGATTTAGAGTGAAGTGAGATGAAGGCAAGCTTAGGTCAAGTGCAGTTAAAGGAGAATCCCTAGATTGCAAAGTTGACAAGACTGGGGTTTAAGACCACCAGTTTGTCAACTATTTATACTAAACTAGAGTTCTAAGTATAGTTGAGTTATGCAGTATTGTGCAGTATTGCGCAGCAATATACAGAAATGCACAGTAAGGTGCAGTAAGTATGTGTCCATGTAATAAGTCATGTGGCTCAGCCACTAGCACAAAATGAACATGATGTAAACAAAGATAAATAAGAGCAAGAAAAGGGAGTCCTTGCTAATTGTATAGTAATAGTCCTTAGCAAGTAAATGTTATAATAATTAAAGAAAGATAAAAAAGGAAAAGATAAATCTTGATATAGTACTTGGAGCTAAGCTCACACTTAAGTATGTAAATACTTAAGTACTATAAAAAGAGAAAAGGAAATGAGAGTCCTTACTAAGTAAAGTGGAGCTAAGCTCACACTTATAGTAATAATACTATACTTTACTTAAGTAAGTAAGACAAAAGAAAAGGAAAAAGAAAAAAGAAAACCATTACAAGGTGCCAAAGCAAGTGCCTCATAACACTGCAACATAATATTGACTCCAGTATTGGTTTTTCATGACATTTGAATGCTGTGCCTACATCTTTACATACTGCATACATTTCTTCTACCATCTTATCTTATCATACCAACTACTGGTCTCTTATTGTACCAGTAGGGATATCACATAGATTTATTTATTTACTCCATCCACCTCATGTTCATGCAGGTTATGGCAGGCAGCAATGACTAGGGGAAACATAAGCAGCAAATCTATATGATCCCCACATGGAGAGAATGTTGGCAGCAGTAAGAGTGATGTGAACAACAGTAGGTTGTCACAAATGTAGAAATAGAGCTGCAAAGTATTGTAAGATGAAGTGAGAATAAGATGTGGGAAGTGAAGTACTCACTCAGTGTCTGTAAGATGATGACTGAGGAGAAGTAGAGTGGTAGCACATCTTATATAGTGTGTAAAGAGATAGTTAAGGCAGAGAAGTTATTCTAGAGTACAAGGATGCCTAAATATATGTAGGATGTGTGTCATCTGGAGTATGAGTGGTGTGGGATTGAGAGCAGAGCCCTGTGTGCACAGGATGTGGGAGACTACTGCTATGATGGTAAAGGTCATTGTGAATATATAGGAGGTGGCTAACAGCCAGAGAGTCAGTGGCAGACACATCTGCAGCAGAGTAAGTGATCACCAGCACAGTAGGGTGCAGTGATGTGGTTCAAGTATGCTGCAGGGTTGTGTGAGAGTGTGTGGAGGTGAGGTGATGGAAATACTCACTCAGACAGAAGTAAGACGTCTGAGGAGTGTGTGCATAGTGTGTCCAATACATATAGCATTTGTAAGTAAGGTTAGAGCAGAGCATAAATGAAGAGTACAACATTCACCATAAGGGGAGGGACATGCATTGTCCTGGAAGTGTAGGTGGGGTGTGAGTTCTCGGAGTTTAAGTAGGTAGTCCAAGGGGAAGAAGTCCAAGGACATGGAGAACCCAGAGTGATGGGAGTGTGTGCATATGCATAGGTAAAGCCAAGTGAAATATATGTGTGTGCACACATACCAAAAGTCAACAGCCCCCCTCACTTGGCATACCAACAGTGGTGAGGCTGAGAGCAGTGTGCTGCACTTCAAAGGCAGCACATGGTAGTGACTTCATCAGGCAGTCTGTGAGGATGGAGGTGGAAAGGAGCTGCACAAGGGAGATGAGACCATGTGCGATGCACTCATGAATGTGGTGGTGTCTGATGTCGATATGCTTGGACCCCTTACTGATGATGGGGTTGTTGGCCAAGTCAATGGAGCCCTTGTTGTCCCTGAAGATGGTGAGGGGAAGAGGGAAGGGAATCCCCAGCTCAGTAGTCAGGTTATTATACCACATGGCTTGCTCCATCACCTGTGACAGGGCAACATATTCAGTGGCTGCTGAGGAGAGCGAAATGACATGCTGCCAACACAATGACCACAAGATGGCACCACCACAGAGAAAGAAGATGTGCATGCCAGTGGAGCATCAGTTGGCAAGGGAGGCAGCCCAGTCAGAGTCTGAGTGTGCCATGATGTCGTGGCCAAGCACACCATCATATGAGAGACCCAAGGATGAGGTACCCACAAGGTATCACAAGACATGTTTGGCAGCCAACATGTGCTCAGGTGTGGGATTCACAGCATAGCAAGCCAGAGAGTTGACAGCATATGTGATGTTGGGGCAAGATACAACAGCAGCATACATCAAACTGCCAATGACTTGCTGATACAGCACATGTGTTGTTGCACCAGTGACCCCATTGAGGGGTGTCAGCATGATAGAAGGGGGGAGTGGCATGCATACTGAATTGCAATCAGCCATCCCAAAGCAGGAGATGACACTCAAGATATAATGGGACTGACACAATGTCAATGTGCAATGCACGCAATCGCATGACACTTCAAGACCCAGATATGATGCAGTCTCACCAAGATCCATCATTTCGAGTTCAGTGGCCAGAGCATGTTTGAGCTCCAGGACCTCTGCAAGATCACTCCCAAAGATCATGATGTCATCAATGTACAGTACCAGGAACAAAAAGCTATGGGCCTGGTGCCTGACATAGATGCCACCATCAGAGGATATGTGTGACAAATGCTGCATGCCAAGCAATGTGCTCATTCTAGCATTCCATTGACATGTGGCCTGCTTGAGCCTGTAGATTGACTTGTGCAGTCGGCATACCTTTTTGGCGAGTTCAGGGATGTGGAAACCCTCAGGTTGATGCATGTAGAGTTCTTCCTTGATGTCACCATTGAGGAAGGCACTCTTGATGTCCATAGAGTGGACATGCCAGTCATGCACAGTGGCAAGAGTGAACAAGAATCTGAGAGACTTGAACCATGCAACAGGTGAGAACACTTCAGTGTAGTCAACTCCAGGCACCTGCTTGGACCCTTTGGTGACAAGCCACACACAGTACCACCCATCATTCTTGAGCTTGAAGACCCACTTGTTTGGTATGGCAGTATGGTTGGGAGGCAGATAAATGAGTGTCCATGTACCCATGCTGTTGAGCATGTCTAGCTCATGTAGGCATGCAGCTTCCCAGTCTGACACATTCAGCAACACATGAGCTTTGTGCAGTGTGAGTGGGTCACTAGAGGTCATGGCCACTGCTAGAAGGGTAGATAGGGATGGCCCTGCACCAGGCATGGCATAAGTGTCATTGTCATCATTGGACGAATCTTGTAGTATACTGGTGTAGGTGTGGCTTCCATACATGCCATCACCATACTGCATGGGGCGTTGTGTGATATGACCAGATCTTCATGGCAGAGGAGCAGGCATGGTGAGTGCAACAGGCATGGGAGTGCCAGTTGGTAATGATGGTGGTGGTGCTGGAGTGATTGGACTGAGCACCAAGTATACAGGCTCCACCTTGCCTGACATGGCAGCACAGCATGTGCAACCATGACCAGTGTCAGCATCATACCCAGCCCAAGGGATGACAATGGCCAGTGCATGGTCTGAAAAGCATGTCACACATGTTCTGGTGGGCACAGGAGGTGCAATGGATGGTGGGGTGACCAGCAATGCAGGGCCATGTATGCGTGGAGGTGACACAGGTGTTGTCATTGGTGCTGGAGGTAGAGCAGGAGTTGTGAGGCTGACACTTTGTCGAAGCCGAACAACTGAAAGAAGACTAAAACAACAAAAGGATGATTGTGCTTTGACTAGTGGATATCCCAGATATATTAGCATATAGTGAGTAAGGAGAGAGAAGAGTACTGTACCTAGCAGATATCCCAGATGATCAGAACTGGGGAATAAACCACTAGGAGTCCTACATATATATAGTACCCTAGAACATGCACAGACCATGCAGTACAGTATAGGGCCAGAGAATGAGAAAGTAAAGTAATGATGTCATATCTAATAATAGAGGGGACACGTCAGTGCTGACTGAGGCTCTGCAGCAACTGTGGGAGTGATTGGTGATATTCCGCAGCAGGTGTGAGAAGGATTGGTGAGCATGTGCAGTAAGTGTGAGAAAGAGAGTCATAACTAAAGATAGAACGGGCCGATCGGAGATCGGGCGATATGCGCGTCATCGGCCGATAAAGACGAAGAGAAAGAGTACATGACCGTGGGAATCGCTTCGATAGATCAGGAGCGATTGTAAGATCTATGACAATAGAGACATAAGAAAATAGAGAAAAATGAAGAGAAAAATAGGGAAAATAATAGTGGCCTGACAAATACCCCCTTCTTAAGGCGAGACGTCTTGATGAGCAAAGAATGGAGATGAACATGCATGGCAAATATCTTCTTCTTCACCTTCCATAGATTTGAAAGGGATGCCAGCAAAGAGTGACAGAGAGAGAGGGATGATGGAAGAAGACTTGGGTAATTCTTTCAAGTCTTCATATGATTTGGGAGTAATAACTCCATCATCATCTTCATCTGTGAATTCATCTTCATCATCAATAGCACCAAAAGGTACTTCTTCATATCCTTCATCAAGAACTGGTGGAGAGGGTGTAGGTACTTCTTCTTGAAGTCGTCAAGCATAATGTGGTTGAGCCATCATCTCTGGTGAATATTCCATCTGGTAAAGGGAATAAATGGCTACTGAATGTATTGCTTGAGGATGTTCTTCGTGGTACCTCTTTAGCATATCAGGAACATCTTCCATCAACACTGAAGCAGGTTCCCAAGAATTTTCCTCTGCAGGGTAGTCCTTCCATTTGACCAGATATTGAACTTTACCACGAGAGAGACAACTGTTGAGAATTTCTTCGACTTCATATTCTTCAACACCATTTTTGATGATAGGAGGAGGGGGAGGACAAATTTCTCATTCAATGATGACATCTTTGACAAAAGGACAAAGTTTGACAACATGGAAAGCTGGATGAATTTTCATCGTCTTGGGTAATTTGAGGTGATATGCATTGTTTGAAAGTACTTCAAGTACTTCATATGGCCCAAGACGTTTGTGATCCAATTTCTTCATTGGTCTGCCCATGTCAATATTAGTGGCTTCAAGCCAGACTTTATCTCCAATGGCATAAACAGGAGTTTTGCCTCTGTGTTTGTCATAGAACTTCTTCATATCATCTGCTGCTTTCTTCAATGACACTTCCGCTTCTTCTCTGATGCGTTTGAGTCCTGCTACAAACTTGTCCACTGAATCGATCTTGGTAGACGTACGAGGTTCATGACCCATTTGCAGATTTTGTCCATAATTCAGCATGAATGGAGAATATTTTGTTGCTGAATGGACACGATTATTGTAAGCAAATTCTGCCATGGGTAACCAGCTTGCCCAATCATTTTGTCGATGATTGATAAAAATGCAGAAATATTGTTCAATTTCTTGATTTATCCATTCTGTTTGTCCATCTGTTTGAGGATGATAGGCTGTAGATGTAGCTGTTTGAATCCCCAGTAAACAATTTAATTCACACATAACTTGTGATGCAAATTGAGGTCCTCTGTCTGATAACACCTTCTCCAGAAGACCATGATGTTTCCAAACATGATCTCTCATAAGGTGTGCCACTCCTTCTGCTGTAATCGTTTCTGTAGTGGGAATAGCATGAATCATTTTGGTGAAATGATCCATGACCATGAGAATGGAATCATTGCCTTGGCTTTCAGGCAATTTGACGATAAGATCTGTAGAGATGATCTGCCAAGGACATGAAGGAATTTCATTAGGCGTTAATTCTCCTTGTAGTTTTGTATGGAAAGTTTTCATCCTTTGGCATAAGTCACATCCTTTGACATATTTCTCCACATATGATGCCATATTTGGGAACCAGAAATGTCAGCGAACCATTTCCAAAGTTTTCTTGTAACCTGGATGTCCTGCAAGGGGTGAATCATGGCAGGTCTTCATCAGTTTGGCGTACATTGTTTCTGGGACATAGAGTTTCCCATCATAAAAGAGCATCTTCTTTTCATCTTCACTCCATCATGCAAATACTGCAGTTTTCCTCAAGTCTGCATCCAACTTGTCCCAAACTTTGTAGTCGTGGTCTTCTTTTTGTGCATCCATGATTTTCTTCAAAATAGGGGGACTAAGAGCTGCAAGGGAAATCTTGTGTTTGAAAAATTCCAGCTTGAGCAAGATGACATTTTTGTTGTCATCTTCTACCCCCTTCTTATGGTCCAAACGTCTCAAGAGGAGATCAGGGTGAACATTGGCAGAGCCCAGTTTATGGACCATGTCGATTTGGAAGTGAGACAAATAAAGAGACCAATGAGCTTGATGACAGTTAAGTTTCTGGGCCATCATGAAGTATTCCAAGTTCTTGTGGTCAGTGACGACCTGAACTGGGTGAATGGAACCTTCAAGATAGTGATGCCATGCTTCTAGAGCATGAATGATGGCCAACATCTCTTTGTCGTATATGTCATAGTTACACTCAGCAGGAGACAAACCTTTACTGAGGTAAGCAACAGGGTGCCACTTGTTATCCTGTCGAAGCTGTGAGAGGACTGCACCAGTAGCATAACCAGAACTATCCACTTCAACTCAGAATGGATACTGCTCATCTGGAAATACTAGGACTGGTTCAGAACACACAGCATCTTGTAAACGAGTGAACGCCAACTGCTGTTCTTCGTTCCAATGCCACTTGATGTCTTTCTGCATAAGTTCATTCAAGGGTTTAGCAATATTGGAGAACCCAAAAATAAAACGACAGTAAAAATTGCAGAAACCCAAAAATGAGCGGACATCATGAAGGTTTTGTGGGGTTGGCCATTCTTGTTAAAGGAGGATAATGGACTTGTGGATTGCGACAGAGGCTACTCTAAACACCACACTAAGTGGGGGACTGAAGTCCGAAGTGAGCAACTAGAGAAAGAAGAGACAGAGTCATAAGTACAGTACCTGAAGTCCGAAGTGAGCAACTAGAGAAAGAACTAGTTGCGCCACTGAGGACTCCTTTAAACTGCGCGTAACTGCGGAGTATGAACTATAAGGGTGTGCCACATGTACGTGTAAAGTAACAAGTCAAACGCATGAGCACAAATAAAGATATAAGTAAATGTAACACAAAGTCTGCAAATCCGAAGATAGGAAAGTTGGTGAAGAACCTTGTATAACAACAATTCTTTGATACCCTGTACCTTGACTGGATCCATGGCAATCTTGTTGAAAGAAATCTTCAAGCCAAGGAAGTCAATAGATGTTTGTTCAAACTCACATTTTTCTGGCTTGAGATAAAGTTTGTTGTCTGCGAGGATTTGAAGAACTTCCTGTGTGACCTTCCAATGTTCTTCCAATGTTGCTGTAAAGATCAAGATGTCGTCCATATAGACTACCACAACTCCATGTGAGATAAGACCATGGAATAAATGGTTCATCATTGTTTGGAATGTGGCAGGGCTGTTGCATAGGCCAAAGAACATAACCAGAGGTTCGAATAAACCTTTGTTAGTGATGAAGGCAGCTTTCCATTCATCACCGTCTTTGATCCTAACATTGTTGTATCCCCAACGGACATCCATTTTGGTAAAATATCGCACTCCACAAAGTTGATCAATCAATTCCGAAATAAGAGGAAGTAGATAGCTGTTTTTGATTGTCATGTCATTGAGCTTACAATAGTCTTGAACAGGTCGAAGATCTCCAGATTTCTTTTTGATAAAGAAAAAGGGTGAAGCCATGGGGGATTTTGAAGGATGAATACGACCACTTTTTAGATTCTCTTCAATGAACAATTCCAATTGCTTCTGTTCATCCAGGGAAAGATTGTAAACTTTGCCAGCTGATGGTTTTGCTCCTGGTTTAAGTTCAATAGCATGATCCCAAGGACATCTTGGTGGAAGAGAATTGAAAGCTTCTTTGGCAGATACCCGTTTGAAATGATGATAAGCTTTGGGTATGATGTCTTCAAAATTCTTCTTCAACTTCTTCTTTTCTGCTTCAATAGCAGGTTCTTGACTAATATTTTGAATGGATGCCTCCATTTCCTTCTGATCTACCATAACCATCAATATCCGATCTCCTTCTTCTTCAGCTGCTATCCTTTCTTTGGCTTCTTGATGTATAGTTTGACTTTGTTGCTTCATCAATTTCTTGTTAGACTTCCAGACTTGTCTGTCAGCCTTGAGGCATACTTCACATATGCGTGGGCACCTTGTAAAATGTATTTTTCCCTGTAGCCAGTCGATTTCAGGGTTATGGATTTTCAACCATGATTCTCCAACAAGGATGTTCTTCTTGCCCAAATTGCAGACTGCAAAGGTAGCACGTTCAGTATGTCCATCAATAGTCATGATGAAGTCAATCATCTCTTTGATAGATCCCCCTTGATTAAGCAATCCATCAACATTGTAAACTGGGATGGGTTTTGCCAATTTTTTTGTGTTTAAATTGTTTTTCTTGACAAATTCTTTGTCGACGTATAGTCCAGTAGCACCTGAATCAAGGAGTGCATCAACTTCTAGAACTGCTCCAGTATCCACCGTTTTGATTTTGAGTTTCATTTCTGGAAAACTGGTGATGTCGAACAATGTTCTTCTGATATATTCCTTTTTCTCGACAGGAGGAATAACCTGTTGCACTTGAGGCTTCACTTCAGACTGAGAGTAAGATGGAACAATGTGTGTTAAATAAATCTGGGTACAAGCATTGAGATGATCAACATCTGTGTCATCAGTCTGAAGCATAGAGAACCTGTTATAGGATGGCAAACTTGTGCTCAGTTCCCATCCAATCCAAAACCTGACTGTTGTGCTCCACTCTTTGAGCCATTCGGATCATTCAACCTAAGACCACATGCCTGAAACTCCTTCTGCATCTCAGCCAAGAAGTCTGCCTCATTCAGCACACACATTTCTTGAAGGGTCCTCACATTCCCCCTTCTTTGTTGCTGTTGCCCTTGAGGGCATCTTGGCTCAGGACATTCTCTTGCAAAATGCCCTTCTTTGCCACAATTGAAACATAGATGAGGATGTGGTCCTTGAGCTCTGTCAACGTCCATTGGTTCTCCAGCAGGCGCAGCTGCAGAGGTGAATTGGCAAGGGGTAAAAGTACACTGTTGTTGTTGCCCCTGCTGTCTTCCATATTGTTGCTGCTGCATCTGCCTTCATCCCCAGGTTGACTTGAAATTTTGCATATCTTGATATGCATATGCCCTGACTCTTGCTCGTCTAGTCCATCCTTCTAGATCATGGGGAAGAGGGGTCTCGACATAACAAGACTGGAGAAGGGGACGATTCATCCCTTTCTTAAACAATGTGCATAATGTGCCATCATTGTATCCAGATGCTGTCTTGTAAAGGAGGAATTCTGTGATGTATTCCTCTATGTGACGACTTCCCTGTGAAATAGTCATTAACTTCTGTTGAGCCATTTGCTCCTCATTGTGATCTCCGAACGTGATCTTCATCATGGTTAAGAGTTCATCGAAGTTTTTGAATGGCTGATCATATTTGAGGGGTTCTACTCAGGCAGCTTCCATGTCACATAGAACCCCTTTCTTCCATTCTTCTCCATATCCTCCTTTGATGTAAGACAATATAACTGTTACCTTGTCTTCATCTTTGTATTCCGGATGGGCTCGAAGAACAAGATAAATTTGATCCAAAAATGATTGGAACTTCTTTTTGTCACCATCAAAGGGAGTCGGTTCTGCTACTCAAACTTTGGGGAGGTGGACATGGGGTGAGAGGCCTGTTCCTGGCCCAGAAGAGGGACCTCCTTCTCCTGATGCTAGGCATGTCATCAGATCCGTCATCACTTGTTGTTGCTGTACCAGCAGCTTCTGCTGATCCTGAATTATCTTCATCATCTCCCCAAAAGTCGGTGGTTCGTGCTCTTGATCCATAGGAGCAGATGGAACAGACAGAGGTACTAGAGTTGCTGCTAAGGCTGTACCAAGACTGTCGATTTCGGATTCTAAGTGCTGTGAGGTCAACAGTTCTTGATCTCCTAAACTCGCGAATTGATTCCTCAAGTGTGATTCTGGCTCCTCACTGTCCAATCTGTGTGCTGGTGGAGATGGTTGTCTCTGGCTCCAAGCGTTCCACTGGTTGTCTTGAGACAGATTGACTGATAATCTGTCTGATAACTTCTATGAGTGTTCCTGTACTTCTGGTATTGAGCGATGTCAAGTCGATGGCACACTCAGTCATACAACAGAAGCACTATATTTTCAATAAAATGTGCGGATGATGAGACAAACAAACAAGAAAGCAACAAAGATTTTGAAGAACGAAATGTCTACACTAGTATGTAGACGTTTGAGGGCCCCCTGCAATGTATGAAGCAAAGTGATGATGTGGATTGATATGGAAAGCGTGATCGGGGTTAGCTCCTAATTCTAGGAGGACAGGAGGGGGGACAAGGGAGGGGTTGTTGTAATATTGATATAAGAGTGATCTGAAAAAGGTAGGAGGGTACTTAATACAGTACCATCTATCCTGATTCTTCCAACACTCAGATCTTGGATTGGGAAAGATCCAGAAGGGGAACTGTTCGTAATTTGTCGCTGGTTCGTTATGACATTGAATGATGATGCAAGCATGCCAGGCAAGAAGGCAACAGCGAAGGTGAAGACAAGTAGTGGAGGGATGGGTGACAGGGAGAAGGGAGTAGAAATTTACATTTAACCCTTCGTCAAGGAGTTGCTCTGTCCTAGAGCGAGTGTGGGGGGGACGATGGCGGCATGTAGAAGGGATGGGTGGTCCCAGAGCTGTTAGATGACTCACTGAGTTCCCAGGTATCTGGGTATCATACATCATCCTCCCAGAACGTCCACAATTGCGTATTGATCACTCTACTCCAAGTGTCCACCATGTGCATGCTGTGGAGGATGTCGCTGGGCGTGAGGTGGAGGTGTAAGGGGTGAACACTAAAACAACTGACGACGATTTGGAGAGTAGAGGATGGTGAGCAAGGGACATATACTTTAGTCCACAAGCTACAAGTACACTCACTCTCGTGTTTCTGCCACTTGCAGTGATGACAGAAATGGAGAGGAGGGCGAGGGAAGAAAAGTTGGCGATAGAAGTGCTTCTGTTCACACTTTGGTTTGTGAATGAAGCCTATGGTGTAAAAGGGATTGCAGACAAATTGGTGGTGAAAACACTGGTCTGTGGGAAAGGGAGGGAGAGGAAAGGTGTGTCGGAAGGGGGAGTTCTGATCAATTGTGAGGCCAACACTTTGTCGAAGCCGAACAACTGAAAGAAGACTAAAACAACAAAAGGACGATCGCACTTTGACTAATGGATATCCCAGATATATTGAGTAAGGAGAGAGAAGAGTACTGTACCTAGCAGATATCCCAGATGATCAGAACTGGGGAATACACCGCTAGGAGTCCTACGTATATATAGTACCCTAGAACATGCACAGACCATGCAGTACAGTATAGGGCCAGAGAATGAGAAAGTAAAGTAATGATGTCATATCTAATAATAGAGGGGACACATCAGTGCTGACTGAGGCTCTGCAGCAACTGTGGGAGTGACTGGTGATATTCTGCAGCAGGTGTGAGAAGGATTGGTGAGCATGTGCAGTAAGTGTGAGAAAGAGAGTCATAACTAAAGATAGAACAGGCCAAACAGAGATCAGATGACATACACGTCATTGACCGATAAAGACGAAGAGAAAGAGTACATGACTGTGGGAATTGCTTCAATAGATCAGGAGTGATTGTAAGATCTATGACAATAGAGACATAAGAAAATAGAGAAAAATGAAGAGAAAAATAGGGAAAATAATAGTGGCCTGACAGGAGTGGTGGCCATTGGTGTGGAGACATCATAGGACATGGGAACCATTAGGGGTGTGTTCAGTACACCATAGGTCATGTCATCATCAGAATCAGAATGTGGGGAATTACTTGAGTCTGAGGGTGGTGGTAGAAGTAGAGCTGGTGGAGTGGGAGCTACAGGAAGAGGCTGTGGGCAGAGTGGAAAAACCAACTCATCAAAGACTGCATCACAAGAAATAACAGTGCAGTGTGCCATGCAGTCTGTCAGGATCGTCAAGTGTCAGGCCGCTATTATTTTCCCTATTTTTCTCTTCATTTTTCTCTATTTTCTTATGTCTCTATCGTCATAGATCTTATAATCGCTCCTGATCTATCGAAGCGATTCTCACGGTCACATACTCTTTCTCTTCGTCTTCATCGGCCGATGACGTGTATGTCGTCCGATTTCCGATCGGCCCGTTCTATATTTAGTTATGACTCGTTCTCTCACGACTACTGCGCATGCTCACTAATCCTTCTCACACTTGCTGCGGAGTATCACCAATCACTCCCACAGTTACTGCGGAGCTCAGTCAGCGATGACGCGTCCCCTCTATTATTAGATATGACATCACTACTTTACTTTCTCATTCTCCGGCCCTATACTGTACTGCATGGTCTGTGCACGTTCTAGGGTACTATATATACATATAACTCCTAGCGGTTTATTCCCCAGTTCTGATCATCTGGGATATCCGCTAGGTACAGTACCATTCTCTCTTCTCTCTTACTATATGCTAATACATCTGGGATATCCGCTAGTTGAAGCGCGATTGTCCTTTTATAGCTTTCCTCAGTTGTTCGGCTTCGACAAGCGTCGGCCTCACATCAAGCCTACAGTGGACATCCATAGCATGAGACCACCAACTCCCAACATATCCCTGCTCTCCTTTGGAGAGGCTTACTGGGAGCTGCCTTGGATCTAGGCCAAGGGATGAGAAGACTCAGCCATAGAAGAAGGGATTGAACCAGCTGTAACAAGCTGGGGTCTATTCGTCTAGCTACCTATCTACTTATAGTACTAGAACATGCACACGGACCAGGCGCAGTACCTAAGGGCAGGTCAACAGTAACTAGATGTGCAGCAAGTGTGTGAGTACTGCTGACAGATGCGCAGCATCTGTGGGAACAACCCCAAGAAGACCGAAATGACAGTAAGTAAGATATCTAACAAGATAAGATGTAAAAGATAATATGAAGATCTTATCTTATCAGATGATCTAAAGATAAACAATAAAAGGAAGAAATAATAACAGTAGGGAATAAAGTCAGCAGTAGGAGTCTGACACAGTCCCAGAAATGCCAGGCCTTAGTTGTGGGCTTGTACCCAATGAAGACCATTTGTTTGGCGCAGGGCTCTAGCTTTGTGTGCCATTCAGATGGAGTCCCAATGTATGTGAGGCACCTGAATGCCTGGAAATATGATATGTCTGGGAGTGTGTTAGTCCACAAGAATGAGGGGGTGACCCAATGGCATGCTCACTGCAGGGTACAGTTGTAGATGTGTACTGTGGCTTGAAGTACATACTCCCAAAAACCTTCACTCATGTTCACGTTGTGCATGAGGGAGAGCATAGAATGAATTACCATACAATTCCACCTTTCAGTATGCCTGTTTTGCACAGAGGAATAGGGAGCTGTAAGCTGATGTGTGACTCCAGTGAGTTTGAGTCTGCTCTGCACCATAGCATTAACATATTCTCCCCCTTGGTCGCTCCAAAGGGTTTTGAGTTTCCATTCTATTTGTGTTTCAGCCCATGAGATAAAGATGTCCAGTGCATCTGAAAACTTGTCCTTGGATGCAAGTGCAAAGGTGACAGCAAAGCCTGAGTAATTGTTGAGGAATGTTGTGAAGTAGTGCAACCCTTGTACCAACAGAGTGCATAGTGGTCCAATGAGATCCAAGTGGATGAGGTCCATGATGTGCATTGTGCATTTTGTTGATGCATGAAATGGCTTTTGTGTGAGTTTTCCAGCTGCACAAGCACCACAAGGGCTGTGAACTGGTGGTGACAAGGTGTCTGGGCTGAAGCCATTGATGTTTACACCATTCTGTAGTTGCAGTATTAGTGAATGTGGTGTGTGAGCAATGCGATGGTGCCATGTTTCATATGTGGCCTTTTTTGCATCAAGAGAGGCAAGGGATGAGCTTGCTGTGATGTTGAGCAGGAGCCAATATGTTCCATTGCAGGGAGTTCTGATGGCAAGGGTGGTGTTGTTGTTGTAGATATGGCATTCCTTAGACATGTAGGTGACTTGCAATCCCTTTGCAGTGAGTTGTGGTATGGAGATGAAGCAGGAACTGGTGCGAGGAGTGTAGAGAATGCAAAGCAGCATGATTTTCTCTGTTTGTCTGTTGACTGATGTAGAGGCTTCAACAGTCCCTATGCTGAGATACTCCATGGTGTTGTTGTTGCCCAGACAGATGGTACCAGGTATGTTTAAGACTGATCCTTTGACAAAGTCAGTGGCATGTGGGCTTATGAGGTCACTTGCACTGCTGTCCAGCATCCAGTGATTTTGCATGTCAAAATAGAACAAAGTTGTGGGCTTCATAGCCATCATATTAAGAGTGGAACTATTCAGCGGTATAGGAGGTGGTTCAACAACAGTAGTAGCAATGAACGATGACTTATCAGAATGTTCTGTCCCTGTTCCCTTCTTCTTTTCTGGGTGAAGTATCCAACAAAAGTCATCTGAGTGTCCACTGGGACCACATTTCATGCAAGTGTAGTGATTGAGCTTGGGTTTTTCACACAAGGTGAAACCTGAGGCATTAGTGGGTGACATGAAGGGATTCAATGGAGTGGTGGCTGAAGAGGTCAAAGCCATTAGTGATGGCACACACTGTGTGATTGAGAGTATGGATCTGGACATTCCAGTGAGGCAATTGGCCTCATCAATGATGTGTGTGCACACATCTTCTGGGGTTACATTGCTCAAGGTGTCATTACTTGCAATAAATGCTGAAATGATGTTGGACCAAGACTCTGGTAATGCAGTCAGCATGATGATAGCAAAATTGTTGTCACTGAGTGTCCTTCCACAGTCCACTAGCCATATGTGCGTGAGTTTAAGAGTATCAATTTGGCTCTGAAAAGATGTATGGGTAGAGAACTTGAAAGTTTGGATCTCCCATAGCTTTGTGAACATCACAACTGTGCCTGGTGTACCATATTCACACTTTAAGATAGTCCAGTTGTGTGAAGTGGTATTGTCATCAGATACTAGATGTGTGTGTGTCATGCTGACATACAGGCCTATGTACACTGTTGCAAGGTTGCTGTCTTCATCCCACTTGGATCTTTCTTCCTTGTTGATGACATCAGTTTTGTTGAAGCATATAGTCATTTTTACTTCACCACTTGCAGAGGTTTCTGTGTCTGTGATTTTTTGATACTTTGGTGCAGGTTTGTCAGTTACGATGACCTTCCATGCACCTATGATGATTAGTGCATGCTTGACTAAGGTTGACCATGTTTTGTAGTTGTTGGCTCTGTCAAGTGGCAGAATGTTGGTTTTTGGGAGAGGTGTCACATTGGTGGTAGTGATGAGTGAGATGGCGATGATCATGATGATGATGTAAGTGAGAGTGCAAGTGGTGTTAGCTCCTGTGCACTGGGCAGGGCCCATAACCTGTGCACACAGGATGTGGGAGACTACCACTATGATGGTAAAGGTCATTGTGAATATATAGGAGGTGGCTAGCAGCCAGAGAGTCAGTGGCAGATGCATCTGCAGCAGAGTAAATGATCACCAGCACAGTAGGGTGTGGTGATGTGGTTCAAGTACACTGCAGGGTTGTGTGAGAGAGTGTGGAGGTGAGGTGATGGAAGTACTCACTCAGACAGAAGTAAGACATCTGAGGAGTGTGTGCATAGTGTGTCCAATACATATAGCATTTATAAGTAAGGTTATAGCAGAGCATAAATGAAGAGTACAACATTCACCATAAGGGGAGGGACACGCATCATCCCAGAAGTGTAGGTGGGGTGTGAGTTCTCAGAGTTTAAGTAAGTAGTCTGAGGGGAAGAAGTCCAAGGATGTGGAGAACCCAGAGTGACAGGAGTGTGTGCATATGCATAGGTAAAGCCAAGCAAAATATATGTGTGTGTGTGCATACCAAAAGTCAACAAGCCCCACCAGGGTTGTGGAGATGTAAAAGTATGCCATATGTATGTATGTATGCATATGTAAGTATGAAGTGGAGGTGATGCCAAACAAAAATGAGGAGTAGGAGTTGTAGTAACGACATACAACGAAGGTGCAACACCTCATTCTTCATTTGGGACTTTCTTTGTTCTAATAGTTAAAGCTCCTCCTCAACTTCATCATAGCTTTACTATATCTTTCTCCCCTCATTGCTTTACCACCTCAGCACTCTTGCATCTTGCTGAGGCATGTTTCTGTTGAAAGATGGGCAGTGTCACAAACTGTAATTAGATTTGTTTGGAGACAGAGGTGGCTTTACAGCCCAAGATGTAGATAAAACCAGAAGAGGGCCATAGTCCAGATGTCACACATGACTAGAGAGATGGATGAGGCCTGTAAGATAAGAGAAGATGTGTACCAGATGGTGGAGGGCACACAGAAGAAAGAGAGAGCTGCAGAGAGCAAGTATGTCAGAGGAGAGCTCAGAGAGTAGAAGAGATACTCACCTCAGCACATGCAGAAGTGCTGAGGTGAGACAAAGACAAGGTAAAGAAGATATAGTAAGAGCAGGATAGAGTTTAAGAGGAGCTCAAACCATAAAGAGAAAAGAAATACCAATCAGATGAGATAGAGATAAGTATACCTTAACAAGTAAACAGTGTGATCAGCATCATAAGGTAATAAAAAACCAACAGTTTCCCTCTGTGTGTGGTCTCCTTCTTTCTGACAGTACCTGCCTTTGCACAGTCTCTCACATACCTCATTTACTCTGTACATGCTCACCTATCTCTTAGATGTCTCTTGCCCAGGATATCCTCCTGAGGCTCCTCTTCCTTTCTGAGCTATATGCTTGGAGGCTCCTCATATCTTCATCAATACTATGTCTATGTTTGGAAGTCTATGCATTCTGCCACATCATCCAGGCCTCTTTCACTCTCCTGCCCTCTGTTCATCATCCAGAGCTGCTGAGCCTATCATGTATGAGTACAAGCATATTGAGCTGGGGAGTCAGAGGAGAAGTGGTGTCCAATTAGCATCTAAATAGTGCTTGGAAGTTCATGAACACTGCCATGGCACTTTGCTTCCTATATGCACCTTTGAGTGTGATTGAATATCCTCCTGCAGTGAGTTCATCACCATTTATTAATGCTCCAGCTGTTTCTCCAATACTCATGTTGATAATCACTTTAGCCTTCCCATCATCCCTATCCCAGTTAGTGAGGTCTTCATCATTATTGAGGGTGAGGATGGTCCCATCAGCTTGTATGGACATTTATGTGCTGGGAGATGGTTGTGGGTAGTGACTACATGCCAGATTCCCATAATTATTGGTGGTTCCTTCAATTCAGACTTCAGTTTTTGGAGTAGAAACAGTGTTGGGGAATGTGAAAAAAGATGCCATGATGATGATGATGATGATGATGATGATGATGATGATGATGATGATGATGATGATGATGATGATGATGATGATGATGAGGATGAGGGAAGCAGTGGTATGAGAGAGTAGTCATTGAGCAAAAGAGTATAAGGTGCCAACTAGAGTGTGTGCAGGCTGGGTAGGGCCCATAACCTGTTAAAGACTGCCTTAGGCATGTGTGTAAAGTGATGTGACAACAACATGCATTTGTATCCTGTGTATAGTGCATATATATAGGGCACAGTGGAGTGCACAGACCAGTAACACAATGAGTAGAAGATGTGTGTCAGAGTAACTAAATGCAGATGGGTGCTGAGATAAGAGTAAACATATTGTAGTCAAAGTAGGTGGATGCATCAATAGTGGTGGTCCCTTGTCCAGGCAATGGAATATCTCTGGTCATATGGTCAACAGCATTCAACATATACACACAGACTCCAGATATGTGTCAGGATTACCAGCACCACTACTGTCTAAATATTGGTCTGTGTTGTGAGAATGTCAAGTGCTGTCTCCTTGATACCCAAGGACTTAGTTGTTAAACAAGATGGTATTCCAGCAAGTACTAAGACGAAAGCTGGTAGGCAATGGATGAGGGAGAATTGCCAGGTTTGGTTCAAGTCAGGTTTAGGAGCTTAACCCAATGCTAGGGTTTAACATGCAAGGGTTCAGAACCTGAGGAGAACATGAGAGGATAAGATTGTGAGAGAGCAAAGTGGCCCAAGTAACAAAGGAGGTTAAAATAGAGACATAGCATTGTGTATGCAAGGTTTAAGTAGTTCTGGGTATTGAAATCTGGGCAGGGCAGCAGACTGAGAGAAGAGCATGATATAAAACAAACAGGCATTAAGCCCAAAAACAGATTGTGATTGTGAGAAGGGCTAAAGCCCATCAGAGCAAGAGGATAGGGTAAAACTGCCACATCTGTAAGATGAGAGAAGAGGTGTACCAGATGGTAGATGGTACACAAGGAAAGAGAGAGCTCACCAATATGCAGAAGTGCTGAGGTGGTACAACAACAAGGTAAAGAAGATATAGTAAAGGCAAGATATGTTGAATATCTGTCTACTTACACAATGCTGAGCATCCCTTTTTCCTTTATCTTATTTCTTATCTTTATCTTTATATCTTCTCTTCATATTTCATCTTATCTTATTCTCTGACATCTTTTCTGACTGTCATACCACTCTTTCTTTCCTCTTTTGTCATCTCTTTGCCCTTATAGTTTAAGCTCCTCTTCAACTCTATCATTACCGAACTATATCTTCCTCTTCCCCCTCATTGTCACACCTCAGCTCTCTATATCATAGCTGAGGTGGGTATCCTATCACTTCACTCTTTTCTTATCTGACTTACCTACACCTCATTCTTAGCCCTTTATTTTCTGTACCCTCATCATCTGGCACATCTCTTCTCTGCTAGATACTCTGCTCTGCCCAATATGCAGGCTTCTGGTCTAGTTGACCACTTTGTCTCCTTCACTCCTCCTTCTGCTATGTCTTTGGTCCTTGAAGTCTACCTACACATTCAGATCATCATGTTGTCAATTGCTGTCATCCACCTGTTTTTTACAAGTTAGAGTGGGGATGAGCCTGAACCATAAAGAGAAAAGAAATAAGGATATGGAAATATGTCCAGTATCCTAAGATAGGTAAAAATCAACACTGGGAGGAGGCTGAAAAAGGAAAGAACATGGTGGCATCAAGTGGCTGTTATGGGGTTGCACCCACATATAGTACAAACAGCACAAGGCTGTCATTAAAGAGTTATACCCAAAACATAGAATGATCTCATAGAATGAAAGAAGAAAGAAAAAATGAAATCATGACAGTAGCAGAGCAGCCAGAGCTGACACCTTACACGAATGCTGTGTAGAGTTGCATGTCTGCACAGCGTACGCCATCTAGTCGCTAATCTCTCTACTCGAATAACTGGCTGCGAATGATGTGTATGGTGTGTTTTTATTACTCTACTGTACGCTCTTACGGACCAGTTGATTGGCGGTAATCCATCAGCTCCAACAAGACGAAGTCGCGATAGGGAGATATAAGCTCTCAGAAAAGAAGCCATGATGACAAAATATGAATATGTCAGAAAGGGTACTACACACCCATCAGCCAACCCCTATTCCTACCACCTCAAAGGTAGCGGGCTTTGTCCCATATATGGCAGTGCAGCCCATCCACAAAATGTTGGGGACAACCATGAATCATGTACACAGGGAGGTAGCCAGTACTCAACAGGGTGCTTAGTGATGGTATGGCTCCACGATGTAGTGACAACAAGCAGATAGTTGCCGTGGGACTGCTGTGACAAGATAGAAAAGAAAGCTCAAGTCCGCGGCGCTCGCTCTTTGTGCTCGCTGTGTGACGCGCGCCCTGCTTGATACATGTGGGGGGTCATAGATACAGGGGGGTCTAATGTACAGGTCTGTGTAAGGGCGAAGGCGCGGAGCGCTGACTAACCCCGCGGGTACGCTCCTGGTCCGTGGGAGTCCGAGGCAGCGTGGGCGGGGCACCTCGCAAGATCCCCGGGGTTGCTGGTATATCCGTAAGGCCCAGACCTGACAGTAGCACGGCCGTGTGGGCGGCGCGGCCGTGGTCCTGGGTGGGATGAGAGAGCACCAGGGAGCACGTTGTTGCGGCGTGTTCCCGGAAGTGGACGTTGATGGGAGAGGCAAGCTAGGCGCCGCTCGCCTGAGGACTAAACTCTTGCCCTTCCTCGTGCCTTGGCACGTGCTATCACAAATCGGGAAATGCAGAGCCACCAGTAATGCATAAGGAATAAGGCCGGGTATCGGAAAGCGCCCGCTACCACAGTGAGATTCGTGGGAGAGGGGGGTAGTGGTGAGTGACGGGTGTAGGGTATAGATTGGTGAAGGATGGGGGGGAGTATATGCAAGTCGGAAGCAGATAAGGTGAAGATGCAAAAAGCAGGAAATGTTATTGGTAATGCATGACAAAAGTAATAAAATTAGTCTGTGACAATACACACTACCTTTGTAAAGATAGGGCGACGTCGAAAGAGGAGCAAAAATCCCAAACCCATGCCAAAAGTAAGAACACTAGTGGCAACAATACCACGCGGGAAATTCTCACCACCGACTACCATACCAGGAAATGCAATATCCATCCCCTTAACAGACATCTTATGGACCATGATCTCGCACCCAGTATTCGATCTCAACCTAAGGATTCGTACATTCGTCATTTCCAGCTCATGTTGCTCCTACACCCACTGTTAACTCGGAGCCCGACTCTGACCTTTCCGACTCAGCAACTTCATCAGATAGTAATATGGAGATGGAGCAGAGCGCTAACAGCGAGTCAGAAAGTAACACAGATGGTGATAATGAAAGACACTTATAACCTTCACGACCTTCACAATACCGGCGACAGCCACAAAGATGAAACCCCTAAAAAGACCGTAACGACCATCACAATACTTAAGATCATGACGATCCTAAATTCCATGACTCGCCGCTTCTGCGTACTATCTCATTTGACACCGCGACTACCACGGGCATCCCGATCCAAGCACATGTGTACTTACGACACCCATCTCCGCACGTATCTTCTATGTATCGACCTCTCGCAAATCTGCTAACTTCCTTGCACCTGTCGTCAACTCCGCGCGATCACGTATGTAGATCTGTCAGAACAAGATCAAACTTAAGTCTTGACGGTGGAGAACCAGGCCCTGCATAAAGTCACAACATTGTAATCTGAGTTCACCTCCGTCAAAGCTCACTGTTCTATGACCGTCAGTGATATTTCAGACCTGAAGTAGAGGATCTACTTGCGTGAGATGGGCAAGAAGAAGCCTACATTAAACGCTGATGCAAGGTGCCTGACTTCTGCGGAGGGAATGCAGCAGTTAAATGAGGTAGAAGCAGCAAGACAGGCAAAAAGCATGAGAGAAAGGAGAGGCTCAAGAACGGAGAGCCGTCAAGGAAGCCGAAAGACAAGACAACGGGCAGGAAGGGGCCCAAATGCGCCATTCCAAGGTGTGTTGGACCCAGAAATGGAACTGGACTTGGAGGACATCATACCAGCTCATGGGCTCACGTTCATGCACTTAAAGCTAAAGAGTTTGAGGGACGACCGACTTGTTAAAGGCTATCAATGATCATTTCGACTCAAACCCCAGCCCGTGCGAGACTCCCCGATTTACCAACCTTTTCTTGCGAAGTAGTGGATAGAAGCGAAATTCCCCCACCTTGTGAGATATCAGTACCTCCGATCCAATCTCACATCCTCAGCCCCAAATCCCATTATTTTCAAAAGTCCAAGCTCTTCACATAAGTAGGCAATCACTTCTTTCCATCTACATCACATTCACTCAGTACATATCTCATTAACTCCTACACCTCGAATACCAACCATCATATGACCTTGCATCCTCCATACCATCAGGCTCTAGTCTCATATCATATTACAACCTGCACATTCATACTATACAATATCAATGCCCCCTAAATAGTATACACACACCTGGATATAATACACCTCATCACTAATATATCTGCGACAAATCTGCGAGCATTCTTTTGATGCTGTCATTTACAGGACGAGTGAAGCGGTTTGGAGCGGAGACTGGATTTTTAGGTCGTCAACGTAACATATTTTGCACTTTTACAGGACATTAACATGTCTCGCCAGCATGTCTGGTAAAATTGACTGATCACATTTCCTCCTTAAAGTACTGGTCTTGGATACTAAGGTTATATACAAGCTACTAGTAAAGTCTAATTAAGTGTAGTTTGAGCTATTGTTATAGCACAAAAATTTTGGCACTTCCCGATTCGTGGTAGAGCGAAGAATGCGAGAAATAACCAAACAACAAACAACAGAGAAATGTAAGTCATAGTATGTGACCTCTATGACACCTTGTCCCCCCCACCCAGACGTTCCATCATGTTGTTCCGTTTCTGTCAAGTCGGCCGAAGCGACCCCGCGAAATCCGACGCCTCAGCAAAGTGTGGCGCTGCAACTGCGGGCCAGCCTGTCAAGCCTGCTAAGCCAGAATCGAGATCAAGACCTACCAGTCTAAGAGCCCGGTCAGGCACATTATCAGTGGTAGTAGACGGCTCCTGTAGAGTAATACCGCCGGCAGAATCAAGCCTTACTTCTGTTGGACGCTGAGTCTGGGTCGGACCCGCGGGAACGCACCGGTGAAGCCATTCCAGTTCCCGGTGGTCGGGTGGTGGTGTAGGCGGGTGGTGTTGTGTGCTGCTTCCAACACATGACATCTGTTGCAACACCAACTCACGATGCGTTGAACAAGATTAATCATAAGACGTACCGAGGGAAAAATCAGATTCGACGTGACCAGCGGCGACCAATTCAGTGGGGGATCGGAGGGTAGTGGGGTGCAACTATGGAAAGGAGATGTCGACGTTGACGTCGGCGCCTCCAGGACAGCGCTGGCCGGACTCTGTCCTCCCACTACTGACGGTCTGTCGTACGCCAAGGTTTCTTGGTCGTCCCGTCCTTCTGAATCACGAAGCATGTCTGACTGATACTGTTGCAACACAGTGGCATTTATCGCATCGACGTCCTGGAGCAGTTGCTCTGGGTCAGTAGTGTGCTTCTTGCGCTCGTGTCTCGGCTCGGAGCAGTGATCGGGATGCAGGTAGGCGTCCTCACGCTTCTCTAGTTTTGCCATGCGGTGGTTGGGCTTCGTTGCATACTTGAGCATGCTCTTCCACAAATCACCAACGAACTTGCTGACAGTCTTCTGACGTTTAGCCGCTACCTCCGGTTTCTTTTGCTTCGCTGGCGTTACAGACTTGGAACCCCTTTGTACCTTCGGCTTTATGAGATTCCTGAATAGGATGAAAGCGTTTCGGGGACGGTGGATGTGTTCTGGACCCTTGATCCGTCTGGTTGAATTCTCTTGGGTGCCGAGTTGTATGGGCCCCGTGATATCAGCCGGAGACGATGATGCCTGAGGTAATGTCGGAGAGCAGGCATCAATCGAGGAGGACGAGGCAGCAGACATGCCGCTTTCAATGTAGCCATGTGGATGTGAGTGTGAGTCATTGATACCTTGACAATACTGAGCACGACTCATACAGTGACATAGATCAAGACACGGCTCACTGTTTGAAGTCGCGGGGGTCGTCACACATTCCAGAGGCAATGACCATGTCGACGGGCTAATTTGTTGTTGAGTAGAGCATGTAGGGCATTTCCATACAAGACCAGGAGCTTCTGTAAAGAAACCGATGAGTCCGAACAAACAATTTGAGCTGAGGAGAATCCTCGTTACGGGAAAGGTCCGCGTTAGTGCTAGCGGTAGGTCGTGCCATACTGTAGGTTGGCCTTGCCGATTCTAATCGAGGCCCGGGGTAAAGGCGGGTTGACGCACACGACGGGGATGGGTTGGCTGATTGGGACTGGAAGGCCATATTTATGAATTCGACGGTGTTTGACGGGAGGGGATTCAGACAAGGAGATACTGACCCGAGGTGCATCTTTATAACCTTTGCTTCAAGTTTCATAACTGTCTGCTTCTCCTTATTTAGCGAATGGCAGCCAATTCCAGGCTCCTTCTCATCACCGCCTCGCAGGTTCAGAACGACCTACTACCAGAGCAATCGAGACATACGTATACAGCCAATGGATCTGGCTAAGATAGCAGTGTTTTAGTGGGTGTGGGAGACATTGGGGGTCGCCTGTCCGTCTGGATAGAATCGTTAGTGTTAGTTATCGGTCACTCCGAGTCCCACACTGTTTGCCTTTATGCCCGCGTGCATAAGTGCATTTCCTCGGGATGATCCTCTCATGAACTCTAATATCTGATGTAGAGGGGTGTGATCCCCCTCTGCCCCTAGCTCGGTTCGCAAGGGTGACTTGTGCCAGTTGTTACGTTCCCTATCCTCCACCAAGAGAAACAAAAAAAAGATAACAGTGAAATCAATAACAAATATACACAAATTGGACATCTTTTACGTCCAATTGACTTTGCACCTAGAAGACGGCTAGCACTATGCTCACAAAAGATATGGACAGCGGAATACGGCGCGCCTGGTACGGGGGCGTTTGTCGAGACCACATAAATCAATACTACATCAGTGAGAGTGTGTTATGCAGCGAAACAAGGTCTAATGGGCATCTTTTATGTATTGAGGAACGAGGCAGGGAACGAGTGCACGGCACGCCGCGCGTTCTTTATGCCTACAAACCAAAACCATTTTCTTACAATGTCACGCCTACCTACAATCCATACGACCAGCGGTGTCCAGACTTCGGAAACCCCTCCATTTCGGGCCGCCCACCAGCTCGCCGTTGCAGATAGTGCCGCTGACGACGCAGCGGCTGCTCTCCAAATCGAACAATCCTGGCGTGCATGGAACGACACGAGAAGTGCGATGGTTTGACCATGCGCAGACTAACTCACTGCCACCGCCGAACGGGACGCTGCGGAGGCCGCACGCACCGTATGCGAAGCAGCCGACAACAAAAAGTGGAACACCTTCCGCGGTGATGCTTCCACTAATGATGCCTTCGAAGTACAGCCATCCACTTATGCCGTCAGCAAGACTGAAGCATTCGAATTCGAACTGTGATACATCACAGATGGTGCCTGGGCTGGGGCACGCCTCCAAGCCATGGTACTGCTGCTGCATCCATCAGCTCCAAGACGAACCCGCGTATGCAGGCTCGGCTCCGCTAAAGGGCAAGCCAGGGACGAGAAAACAAGCCAGGGGCCCTGAGAACGAGCACCAGCTATTCGATACTGTGCTAGACTTCGTAAGTCTTGCGCTGCATTGAGTCTTCCGCTATGCTTCCCCAACGCGGAATGTTTGCATGTTATTGTTGATAAGGATAGACATAGAGTGCGTTCGTACTACCCTATACTGGAAATGGTCTCTTCACAGCCTTGGTTGAATATATTCATGCCTCACGCAGCTGCTTTGTCGACAATCGATCCATATTGAACCTCCTGGCGTGCTTATCGTTGTATCCGAAAGGGCCAGAACCCTTTGAACTTATGGTTGTGATTAAATCGTGCACTTGTGTGAACACTTCGGAGGGCCTGAAAGTAGAAATATCCATAACAACATCCTCCTCGGTAAGTTCTCCTCCGCGACTGATCTGTTTGAGTCGACGTAACTATCAGATGGATGCGTGACGTTAGTAATTCACGTTTATCTTGCAGGCTTATTGCAGCGGAGAATAACTCGGCGCAGAATTCGCGTCCACAAGATCTTCCGCGGCCATGCCTGCGAACGCGCTTTTGTGCGTCCATCGCCTCGTTCAGACAGCGCGCTAAGGCCCTTGATCTGTTGCACCCTTAATCCCCACACAGCCACATGTCGTCTGTTCCATGAGGTGGTTGTGCCTGTTTTTCTTGCTTCAGATTATATTATGACCACTGTAGATTACCGTTCATATGAAAAATGTATTTTGATGCTGAAACAGAGTGATCTATGTTCTCGTAGTTTTCCGTGAATTTCATGATCTTGCTGATGACGACGACAACAACAACAACGGCGACGACAATGATGATGATGATGATGATGATGATGATGATGGTGGTGGTGGTGGTGGTGGTGGTGGTATTCTCTAGTATAACAAGATACACGCGAAGCACTATGTATAGTATGTGACGCTAAGACACACGCATGGCCCGGTGAAGGGTAACGCAGGAGTTCAAGTGAGACAGGGTAACGTCAGCGGTCTAGTGTCGACACTGTCGAGTACTAGGCCTTGATAGGGCGTGGCAGAGGGTGATGACATGTGTTGGTACGGCTGGGAGCCCAGGGCTCGGGTCTCGTTCGGTGTATTGGTAGTAAGCGGGTATGAGGGGGCATGGGGTATGGCATAGATTCTGGGGTTTCTGGATGTGTGGGTCATGATCGTTTGATAAGCGTGCCAATTGCTGTGATGAACGCGCATGCCGTCATCTGTACCTAAGAGGTCTATCATGAGGAGATCTTCAACAGGATGTGTCTTTCTGGTTCGTATATGAAGCATTCTCGGAGTAAGTGCTCTCAAGTTTGGATGGGTGCCTCACAGGTGCAGTCCGTGCTCTCTGGGATGTCGAAGGCGTCGTAGTATGTGTGCGTGCCCTGGCCGTAGCTGAAAGTACGAGTATATGTGCGTCGGTCCAGGTGTGCGTCAGTGAAGTGTCGCCTCGGTTTCCACGCGGGAAAGAACCTGTTTCGTGACCTTGCGGCGCATCGAAGCGCGTGGGACAAGGGCTTTTGGAATGGCTGGATGGGTATTGTGAAATATCACTCACATTAAAAATAAAAATAAAAGCGTTCCGAGATGAAAACGGAGGCCCTAAGGTGATGCGATTAAGTGATCTACATTTTTTGTGAATTTCCCTGTGTTTCAGCACGTTAGACTCTATAGTGTAGGTTCAAATGGCAGGAGGGCGGTCCGTAAGGACCTGAGCGCTCAAAGTGCATGTTATCGCGGTTGGGCTAGTGGTACCCTTTTCCTGTTTCGTCAAGTTCCAGGTCTTGTAACCATGACTTCATAGCCATGACTTCAATTTTTACTCCATAGACAACCGTCCCCAGATCGATCTGTTGGAAGCGCAAACTGGAGGATGCACTGCATAGCTACGCGCGAACTCATCTTCCGTTTTAGAAGATTCAGCGATTACTGGCGCACTCCGCGCGATCTCTTTCGTCCATACATTTTGTTTTGAGCCCTTTGCTTCATTTTGCTTCCGTCTTGCTAACACTGTACAGTCTCAAGCCACCAGGAGTAGAAATCTACTGTTATTTTTCCTCTCAGTCTTTGTCGTCATTTCTTGAGGCTAAGGTAAGAACCTTATTTTCTGCCTTTTACTTTAGTACTTTACTGACATAGTACGTTAGCTGTGCTAGGGCTCAAAGGAGTGTTTTTCATGCAGGAAGATCACTTGGTTCAACGCAATCATGACTACTGCTTCACATAAGTATGCATCATCAACTATAAGATCCAATCTCAGCACACCAGATACCATTGCAATAGAAAACACAATTTCATCTTTCCACGATCCGACAACATCACACTACGATCCTGCGACAATATTGACTTCCTTGTATACCAAATAATCTGCAAGACCGATAATATTGTCTTGCTCATGTCTTGCAACAGTCTTTCCGGTTGTCTGACTGATTGAACCTTTCCTGATCGATCTTGCATCTCAACGTCTTACGTGCATTATTAAGGTGAGTAAGTTTTTTGTGCAAGAACCTGACGTAGTTAATTTGCGTTAGGGGATTGAACTGAGTCTGCGGTAGCTAGTAAAGACTAGGGTAGGGCAGCCCTAAAATTACACTATAGTTTCGGGAAAATCCTGTGAGCCGGACGAAGCATCCCTTACATAGGCACGCTGGAGGCAGGCCAAATAGAGGGAATATGCAATGATGTTCGGGCGCGCGTCGTCGCATCATGTTAAAAGCCAATAGAAAACTCGAGACAGAATCGGACAAGGGAACCAGGACACATTAAGGAACGAAGGGATGAAGAGTTTGTTCATGACCGCAATCAACGGAGAGAGTAAGATGAGTGGTAGACTGAGCCTGGAGGAACGTGGGTGGGTACTGGGACTGGCACGCAGAGCTGGTGGGCAGAGACGAGGTGCATGTGCAGGTAGTATGCGCGTCGCGTGCACCACGATCACACTAACATGTGCCTGTTCTCTGCACTGCATACATCCCTCCACGCAGTCATTCACGACCATGAACGCTTGTACGGGGACACACCCCCGCCAGGAGCAGCTGACTTCATCCCCCTAGGTCAGAACCCGCGCCAGGTCGGAGAGCGCCAATGCGCTTTTCCCCAGACATGCGCCCTCACCTCCTATTCCTTCCCGCGCCGCTGCTCGATTCTCGTACCTATCTTATATGGATTTACTCACTCTGTGCGTCAACAAGAAACAGGTTCAAAGATCAACATCGTCTCAGAGTTGTGATTGCGCCTGCAGACCCTGGCGTGAAGGCACTTGTATAGCGAAGACGCTGTCTCCGTAGGTTTCCCACTGGCAAGAGCCCTTCAGGTTCTCTCCGAGGAACATCATTATCTTTCCACGCGTTCTTGCTATTAGCTGTAAACGCTTGTCCTGATCTCTCTCCTCTGGCACACTAATCACTATCACTGATAGTGCTATAAGACCTCTGCAAACGTGGACAGCGTCAGCGACTCATGAATGCATGCCGCACAGTTCGCAGGTCTATCACGCACCGAACACGAGGGAGGAAATGTCTTCGGCCCGGTGTGCGGTGCATGCGAAGGCGCACATATCCTTCCTACGGGAGAACACACCGCAACTTAATAGCACCCCTTCACACTAGGCGCGGGAATTCAAGGCCAGTTAATTAATGCTAATCTTCAGTGGGGGGAAACATTGTGTTAATCAAGGCAAATCAAGAACTGTAGTGTATCTAAGCTTTGTTTCGAAACAAAAGATGAAGAGGCCACACCTTGTAGATATAACTAACCTTCGAGGTACATTTCGTGCACCAATATCATTGGTTGGGTAAAACATACAACTGAAGTGTGCGCGACTTGTAAGCCAATTGCGCGCACGGTTCTGCTAGTGAGCGTTTCCAGGCATCCATTGGCCCGAGAATTGATCTCTCCTCACCTTTTCTTTTCCCCAAGGCATTCTTTCTGAAGCAAATATCAAAGCTTCAGGTGTTTGTGTGCCTCAAGAACTGCCAACATCAGTTAGGAACCCTCCTGTATGCATGGGATATTGATTGGGATGTGGAGGGTAATCTTAAGGCAATTTAAGATCCACCATACGCTACTCCACACTCAACACCTTCCCTACCTGCCGTACCCTACAGCACGAGCGCACATCGCACATCTCTCGCGCTGCCCCTCAGGTCCACTTGTTCGTCGCCTTGAAGGTCAAACGGTATTGGTCACAAGTCTAGAGGCAGCGCTGTGTGGGGTGCGGCGCTGCCAGGGTGTGGGTGCGATGAGAGATACCGAAGGCACGCTGTTGCGGCGTGCCCTGGTAGTAATGGCCAAAGGAGAGCGTGCATATGGTCATTGTGATGCTCTTCTTGTCTAACACATTTTCTGCCCTCATACCTCGAGTACGTAGAGGACAACTTAATTTAGTGCAGACGCTCAAATACAGAATGACTGTCACCAGCCACGGAGACTAATCATTGATGCACTTCCATCTGGCCACGCTACATAAACATGTTTGACGTCCAGACCCCTCGACTTGTTCACACACCCTCTGGGATGTTGGGACCTACGAGTCTCATTGGCCCTAGGGAAACAGAGCACAGAGTGCTCCTGCTGACCCCGGCACTATGAGCCATCTCATTTTCGTCACCGTCGATTCTCTGTTGCAGCGCCTTCCTAACACTTTGAACAGAAATGGCACATCTCACACCGACAGGACGTCTTGTTCACGCCGCATGTATCCCACTTTGATTATCCAGGACACACCGTCGTGCCCGTCAGTACCTCCGTAGGAACAATACCGTACCATGGCCGTGACGACGACACACCCTGGATTGGTTGGCTTTTGACTTCGAGCAGCTGTTCATTATGCCATATGTGTATCTTCTTGCGTAGGCCATGCTCGGGCCGGGCGCCAATCCCGCAGCTGACACGTCATGGGTGGTGCCCGTCGCGTAATGCTGTAGCCGCACGCAGACGTTGCGTGTTCCGCTAGGAGAGCTGACGAAGTAGGAGCGCAGGATCTTCAACATGGTGGAGGACGTGTTGCACGAGATCTGACCAGCATGTGGGTCGAAGCGTTTGACGTCGAGCCGCCAGGACTGTCGTCCAGTCCTGGCGCCAGAGCATGAAAGGCTTGATGGGATGGTTTGGCTGGTCTGTGTGAGTGCGCTGTGATCCCGCGTGCGGGTAAGAGGTGAGCGTTAGAACCGTGGGGTTCTGGTGGACAGAACTTCATACCCCCACACGGCCATTTACGCCTTGGGAAGACAGCATGTCACTCTGCGTCGCGTACGGCGTATCAGGCCCAGTGAGAATCCAAGGTATATATATCAGGCCCGATACGTGGTGATCATTGCTCTCGGCCTTCTATCGCTCTACAATAAGTCGTAGGCAACTTCGACCTGAGACCAAAGTTGCTATACGAACATTCTACGTAATTGCTTGAATTGCAGTTGACCGATCACTTTTATGTATGCAAAGACAGAAATAAGATCGATCACATGTAAAACTTGAGAAGATAAAATCCCTCCTTGTGTGCTTCAGTGCAATATTGCTGACGGCTCATTCACTCCGAGCTAGTTTACTCTCAATACACAGAGTGGATGGAAAGAAATGCATTCCTGAGTGGGGTTGAGATTCCGAGATGTGTTACCGTCCAGCTGTAGTCAAAGTCGTAGTATGAGCAAGACGCCGGTGGGGGGTTGGCATGCTCGCAACAGCACCTACCAATGAATACACCATGAATGTATCGACGAGATGCGAGGACAATATATTAGTATAGTATGCAGATATGGAATGCAACACTCGAAGATATATGTCATCCAAGCTGTGGCATGACTTCTACTTTCGGCTGGAAGGGGTGCGCCAAGCGCCATCTACACTCGTACAAGTACGAACATGTAAAGCACTTGGGTAACGGCGACTAGGAAGAGGAACGTTATGCGACGCGAGCGTTGTGCGTGAGAGACGGTGCCGACGGTGGCCGGGGCAGCCGTTGCGTCTGGCAGGACAACAGAACGGAGGGACCGGAGCTGTGTGGTTGGCCATTACATGCAGGGGCCGCCCAAGTACATGGACAACGACAGGAAGACAGATAAGCTCCCACAAATGGATTTGGAGCGGAAATATGTACGTACGAGGAAGAAGGCATTCGAAAGGAAGGTGTATATGAATACGAGTGTCCATATTGTACTGCCAAGATTAAGGAGGCTGGCTAGTACTGTTAGGATGACACTGAGATTTCAGTGCGGATCAGCATCATCGAAAGAAGTGGTTCCCAGTATGGGAGGCTTCTGATTGCCTACATGAATCACTCACCCAACAAACTTGTAGCCGCCATAGGCCACTAAGTCGACAACTGTACTTGATCCCTGCACACCAAGGATGTAACACCCGAACTTGACGAACAAGAAGTCAATGAGAACGACAAAGAGGGCTTTCGACGCAGTGTAGCCAAAGATCTCTGGGTCAAAACGGTCTTGAAGACCAGAGATGAGTGCCGCGAGCAGAATATACGTGACGAACGCCATTGCTACCGAACATGTTAGTATTGTGCAAATTTGAGCGGCTCAGGTCAAAGGAGCATACCCGGGATGTAGAGGTCTGGGGAGTTAATGTCGTCGCGTGGAGGCTGGAATTCGCTGTGTCCTTGCTCTGAACGGCGCAATTTGCGTGTCCATGGACGATGCCGCCAAGGGAAAACAAGAAGACGCAGTTTCCGTATCACGTAGGAGTTCGAAACGTTGAAGTGATGCTTGAGATGCGTGATGGGAATGATTCCTGCAAGCTATATCGAGCACGTGTCACAAAGGCAGTCATTGTCAAGCGCAGAAGAATGACAACATAGGATTCCAGCAAAGATGAGATGTGCGTACATTTTTCTGGACATATTCTTGGCCTACAGAAACAGCATTCTGACCGAACTGCATTCCGAAATGGGCGGTTGCGCCGTCGATGCCCCAGGCTGTGAAGTCTGGTGCACCATGCTGCTGAGAGTGTTGTCCCTGTGGCATAGGCTGCATATGTGGCTGCTGGAATTGCGCGTATGGGGTTGCATGTGCAGGGTGAAAGGGCTGGTGCTGACTAGGTGCTGGTGGAGAAGAAGTGTAACGCTGGTAGCCATGAGGAGAGACGGGCGTTGATGGAGGTTCTGGGATAAAAGCAGGGTGAGTCGGAACTGGATGTTGAAGAGGTGGTGGCGAACGAGAGTAATAGTTGGACATCGTTGGCGATAGCGAGCACGAGTTGTTGTTAGCACGCAGAGACCAGCTAGCTTCCAGTCGCGACTCAGGCAAACCCGACGTGTCATGCTCGCTCCGCTAACCCCTAACCACAGGAATTCCAAACATGGACAAAGCACAAAATTCCCATAAATGGTTCAAGAAATCACCTCAGACTTGCTGGCTCTTGTCGCTGTCGGTATCGTCTCCGCCAACGCCCACCATGTCCTCCCTCCCAAAGCTCACAGACACTCCCAATATCAAGAATGCCCCTCTCGTTGGCCTCGCCGAGGGCAGTGGCGCCTTCTCCAATAGTCACCTCGCTGTCTTTGTCCTTGGCGTGCCATGGGTTGTCAAACGCATCCTCCCCTTCGTCAGCCGTGGGGGCTTTAAGACCTACCTTTTCTTGGTTGTTGTCTTGGGCGTACCCATCACCACGGCGTACTGGACGATTATGAGCATGTTTGGCTCCCGCAAGAACGAAAAAATTGCACTGCCTGGCAAAGACATTGAAGAGTATATTACCATCCATGACCCCGAGCTTAAGGCGCGTTTCCATGGCAAAGACAAGATTCCCATGCAGGTCTTCCATGACGCCTTCTTTGATGGCAAGATTGACTTTAATGGTACGTGTTTCTGTGTTCCAAGTCGCGTCCCTACTAGGGCTGACGCGCCGCACTTTCCATCCGTAGGCGATGTCCTTGACATAATAGAGCATCGTCACGACTGGTCCAAGATGGTGTTCACCCTCGAGCTTTTCAAATACGTGCTGACGCGCCTCATCCCTGAGGTCATCGTGCATTCACAAGGTCAAGATGAGGAACAAGTTCGCGACCATTATGACCGTGAGTACTATTCTTATATCTTGCTGCGTCGCTTAGTGCTCTTCTTTCTATCAAAGGTGGTGATGACTTTTATGAATGGTGCGTGGACTATATCCTTTACTAGAGGCTTATGCCAAAATGTATGTTGTCAGGTTCCTTGGCCCGCGCATGATTTACACCTCCGGTGTTGTCACCTCCCTCACCGAGCCCCAGTCTCTCGAACAGCTTCAAGACAACAAGCTAACCATCGTCTGCGAGAAGTTAAACCTTCAACCGACTGATCGCCTTCTTGACATTGGATGTGGTTGGGGTACTCTCGCTGCTTTCGCGCACAAGAACTATAGTTGCGACGTCACTGGTATCACCCTCGCCAAAAAACAGACCCAGTTCGGTAACGATCGCATTGCTACTAACGGTGGAGACCCTAACCGTGCACGGATCCTCTGCTGTGATTACCGCGACATTCCTGGTGGCCCAGGTAGTTACACTAAAATCGTTAGCTTGGAGATGGCTGAGGTGAGCCGTTTGCGCTCAAGATGTCTATCATGTCGCTGAGATGTGTCTGTAGCACGTCGGCATCCGTCGTTATGGAACTTTCCTTCGCCAAGTCTACAATTTGCTGGATGACGATGGTGTGTTTGTGTTCCAGGTCGCTGGTCTCCGTCCTTCTTGGCAATATGAGGACCTCGTCTGGTACGGATATTGTAATCTTGTGTACCCCGTTTAGTTCCTCACCACTCCATAACTTGCAGGGGTCTCTTCATGAACAAGTATATCTTCCCTGGTGCGGATGCTAGTTGCTCGCTTGGTTGGGTCATCACACAATTGGAGTCTGCTGGGTTCGAGGTGAAGAACGTTGATGTTCTTGGTGTGCACTACTCTGCGACCATCTACCACTGGTACAAAAACTGGGTGTCCAACAAGGACAAAATCGTAGAGGCATACGGCGACCGGTGGTACCGTATCTGGGTATTCTTCCTCGCTTGGTCCGTTCTCATTGCCCGGTACGTTGTCTTTTATTGCGCCACATCTTTTATTGACAATTCTACGCAGACATGGTGGTTCGTCAGTGTTCCAGATCACCTTGCATAAGAACCTTAATGCGTACCCTCGCATTCTTGGCCTCTCGAACCACGCTTCCATCCATGTCACTCCCAAGAAAGAACTTGAGTGCGTTTGTTCACTACACTGTTAAATCCTTGGATTGTTAATGTTATCATTCTTCAGGCCTGTGATCTAGGCGATAGTTCCACTCACCTACTATTCGGAGATCTTTCGCATTTTAGTGCTGCTTCTTTGGACGTGTACACACGATGTTGCCCTACGACTCACTAGATGCTCATACCCTAATTTTTCATCTGAATATTATAAACTTGGGCTAGGCGGCTTTGTTCTTGTGGGATCGCCGCCGTTAATGAATACTCCGAGAGTACTAATGCACAATGGAAGTGTGGTATGCACTGAGAATACATATCGTACTAGCAACCTTGTGTAAAGCAGTGAGGCATTTGGTCTCCGATTACGGAGACGAGGTCTTGACTTCAACAGAAACATTGAGCCCCTGGCTTCTATAGACATTGTTTGCAGTAAAACTGACACAAAATGCAAAATATTAACTCGGGGGAGGTATCGGTATCGCTTGCTTCGCCAAAAAGTCCATCGTCCTACAAAATATCGTTCACCACGTCCCTCAGGATCGGCCTCCCTCTCAGAATGCCTTCATCCGTCCCCCGCGGCCTCTTCGTAGACCGCAGATCGGGGCTCGTCGCGCTGCCCTCGCCACGTGTCCGCTTGCCCCCAGTTTCTCCCATACTCGTTGCCGAGTGCTCCCGCTCCGCGCCGGGCGGGAGCGGCAGGACCCACTCCTGCGCATCCACGAGCGCGAGGAACTCGGCAAGGACTGGCGCGCCCTTGAGCGTACCCCGCGAGCCAAAGATGACGAGCTTGCTGCGCGCGCGTGTGAAGGCGACGTTCATGCGTCGCCAGTCTTTTACGAGGTCGCCGACCTGTGGGCGGAGGGTGGTGGGGTCAGTTTTGCACGCTGTGGGTGCGATGATGCATGCGTGGGAGAGACGACTTGACCTGTCCAGTGTCATTGGACCACACCATCGAGATGATGATGCAGTCCTTGTCGCGGCCCTGGCTGCGGTCGGCCGTGAGGATTTCGACGCCCGCGTGGTCCTGTAGAAGATGCGCCAGCAACTTGATCTGCTGCCGATACAGCGTGATCACACCGAGCTGTTCCTCGCGCACGCCCGACCCGATGAGCGCACTCACCGTCTGCTGCACCAGCGCGCCCTCCACTTCGTTCTGGACGAGGTCGCCCACCCGTGAGTCGCGTGCTGGTACAAGGTCGGTGTCGACAAAGATGGCCTTGTAACTGAATGGTGAATAGAAGGTGAGCCATTAGCGGCCGTCCACAGGAACTAACCGTTGTGCACACGTACTTGGGGTCTAACAGCCGTTTCAACCAGCAGCTGCTCCCGCCAGAGCAGCTCGCCTGGGCATGCATCTTGTTCAAGTAAGCCTTGTTGGGCAGCTCCAGCCTCTGTCGTGCCACAGCATCGGACCCACAGCGGAGACGGTTGTTGTATATCAGCTTGTTGGACAATAGCATGACGTCTGCGTTCATCCGGTACTGCTCGACGAGGTCTACGACCGCGCCAGGATGTGCCTCAGATAATCGGCGGAACAAGGACACGTCAAATCCACCCTTGCGTGCCTCACGACTTCTGACCTGCAGGCGAATGGATTACCGCCAACGTTACAGAGTGGCTTGCACCTACCAGAGGAGGCAGCTGGAAGTGGTCGCCGACAAGCACGAATGTCTTTGCGAAGCGTAGTGGCCCTATACACGTCGGGAGTGTTATCTGGGAGGCTTCATCGACGATGCAGTAGTCAAAGACTCTTTGAGAAAACAGTTCGCTAAGCGAAAATAACTTAATACCTGTGACAACAATCGGACAGCCGGGTTGGACTCACTGATCGATAGACAAGGCAGTCGTAGCCACAACTGGCGGTGTCATGAGCTGACGCTCTAATTCCTCAATCGTCGTCGCTCGTCTTCGCGCAGCGAGAGTGAATTCGTACACGTCTGGGTGCACCTTTGATAGAAATGACTCCAAACACTTCATTGTGCAATACCATTCAACTGACCTTGTCGACATTGCCCAGCCTCAGGACACCAAAGTCCGCACCTTTCAATTTCGACAAGATGGTGTCGACCGCGGAATGAGTATACGATGTTAACAGCACCGTCTTGTTCATTTCGACCAGAACCTTGATAAGGCTCGCGACCATGGTCGTCTTGCCGGTTCCAGGCATCCCCAGTATCAAGGCGTAGTTCTGTGCGCACAGTACCTTGTCCATCGCTTGCCGCTGATTAGAGTTCAGTATAGCCGTCATGCACTGGCATCGTTCCGAGGCATGGACAACCGCGAGCAGGCTTGCAGCTGACGATTGCGCATTGTAGAACACCGGCGGGTCGAGATCGACTATGAGTCGCAACCGCTCAGAGTCTCCTCCTGCATAGAACAACGCGGCAAGGTTATCCCGAATTCGGCCCATACCCCCAGCAAGCTCGTCCTTGTCAATGCGAAAAACGACAGCGTCTTTGTGGACCAGGGACTTCCGTGTGCGTGCGCTGAGCCTTTCCTTGATGACTTTCATGTCGAGGCCATGATCAATGCCAACGACAACGGTATGCGGGGTGAGTTCCAGTATGAATCCCCTGCTAAGGGCGAAGAGGTCCGGCTCGACAGTGACAGTGATGGCGTCGCCCACGCCTATGTGACCGCTTAACAGACTTGAATCAGTCAACTCGCCCCTTTGTCGGTGAAACCGGTACGTGAACTGATGGATCCGGCTGTCTTTACCACGCGCGTTAATTTGCGCGGAAGGCCGATAGGTCGTGTCCAGCATCATGTGCGCAAAACACCGTCCCTTCGACTCGCGTTCGAGGGCATCCATAGTCCATAGTTCTTTTTTGAAACGGACCATGTCGTGCTCTTCCAATGCAATGAGCCTCTCCCAGCCTTTAAAGAAGGACGCCTGAGCCTGCGTGAGGTGACCAGTCCGTGATGCATAGATGTCTGCAATAGGCGAGCCGGAATCCTCGACTTCTTCCACAGCCTAGATGTAGGTTGCTCAGTTTGCGTGCAAATAAATGTATCGTGATCAAGCCCCCTACTCTGCGGTACAACATGCATCCATCCAGCGCATAACACCTACCGCAGATCCTTTCGTCGTCAATGGTTGGAGGAAGAAAGCTACGCTTTTCATCGTAGCCGCGCAAGCTCGGTTGCTGATCTAGATTTCTGAAGCGACGGGTCATAGCCTCTGCTATCCTGTTTCTGACGCTGATGAGCCCTCGTATCTCATGTCGTGCGGCTGGGACACGGATGACCTCCTCGCTTTGGGTGTAGTAGAGGAGCCCCTCAGAGACTCGCACACCGTAGCGCTCTTCCATGAGCAGAGTATAGAGCATCGTCTGGGCACGGTGCTCAAGGCCCGCAAGCGAACGACCAGTCTTGATTTCGAGCGGAACTGGGCGGGGCAAGCTGGTATCACTCCGAGAAGAAATATTATCGGTAACGACCATTTCGACCGAAGCGTCAAGTTTGCCTTTAAGTCCATAGGTCGGACACCAGATGTCCTCTTCCACATCGTACAGGTTGCGGATGGCAAGCAACGACGTTTTCCCCCGCTCAGCTCGTGTGTTGGTCAGCACGGCTTTGGGCTAACGAGCAGCATAGCCGCAGATGAGAGCCGACACTCATAGCGCAGGGGTAAACTTACAGTAGGTGTTTGAGCCATGTACCGTTCGCCGAATATTGTGACGCCATTGGCTCTGGCGAGTATATCGCTTCGTGCGACAGCTAAACTCACGTTGACACGAATGAGTTCCCCAAGGGACCCGCGAAGTACTTGGTCTACCTGGGCCTCTATCCACCTCTCGTCCCATCGCTGCTCACGCAAACAGCTCTGGAATACCTCGTGCAAGACATTACCGTACACGAGTGCAGGGGTGGAGGGCGAGGTCGAACGCAAAATCGACGTGAGAATCGGTCGCCGAATACAATGCGGCGCAGAGGACAGTGCCGTGGGGGTGAGAAGGAGGTCAGGGTGGTGGATGAGAAGGTTGCTCGTCACAGTTACAGTGAGTGTAGGAACACCGTCGTCCGAAAGGTAACAGTGGCCGAACACGTTGATTATGTCGCCTGGCAGTGCTGGAAGGATGATATTGGTTCGATAAATAAGAAAAGATAAACTTACCGGCGTGGACGTCCGTTTGAGTCCAGTCATCGCACAAGACTATTGTACATGGCTGATCACCTGGGTCCGTCCTAGCGTAAAGTTTCTACATACAAACAGGCTCAGATCAACTAGGCCCACCGTCTTAGTTGATATACTGACCTTTTCTAGCCGATTGTTGACCCAAACCTCTACGACTCGGTCAACGACACATCGATGACATTCATCTGGGATGTAATCAGGATTCGATGGTGGTACCTGACGGGAGGTGGTTTACAAGGCGTGTACAAAAGACAATAATGAGCTCACCTTGTTCTGAGACATGGCCTTGGGTTTCTGCGGTGATGGAACATAATCCGAGAAGTCATCCCAATCCAGGCCGTTTGTGAGACAGTCCACATCAGCCTCTCCGGCGGTGTGGACGGCATTGGGGGGCATAGAAATATCCTGCTTATGCGCTAGACGTCTTATTTTGACGGGAGTGGCGGGAGCAAGGGGAGTGTTCACGCAAAGGGTATCCGAGTTGGATGTCAGTGTCGAGGACGCGTCCATAAACGAGTCATCGACATTGGAAAAGAGGGTGTCCATGAAAAGTGTTTCCTCCTCTTCAGTATGTCGAACTAGGGGAGGCATAGTTGTCGTTCTTCAGCATCGACGAGTTGAGTTGGACAGTCTTTATCTTTATTGAACCCAAGGCAGCTTTCACAAAGAATCGAGCCACCGACGCGACTCGACGCGACAGGTCACGCGGTCACACCTCATACCAATCAGGAAAGGTTGTTTCCTATATTATTCGCAAGGAGTGGTAGCCTTGTAATGCTAGTACAAACTTCCAGGTATAACTATGACAATTGGATCCGGACAAAAAGTAAATTCAATTAAGGTATTCAAGATGACGGATCGGCCCCCAGCCTAGTTGAGAGTGCAGCACTTACAGGTAGTGCCGACCGAAAGTGATAATATAATCTCAAGTTCGCCATGCAAGGCATTGAGGCACATAGCATGACCTGCGCAAAAGTCAACAGATAACGCATTCCTGGCGGTTCAGCCCGAGCTCCTCGAGCTGTTCTTTAGTAGCCTCTTTCTCATTTTCTCGAAGCTTCAACTTGGCTTCCTCAGGAAACCAGTCCACCATGAAGTTCACCATCGCCCAGTCGACGTTTGCTGGAAAAGAAGTTAGCATGCATCAGCATAAGGTGAGGGGATGCTGCACATACAACGATCGGCTTGCAACACTGTGGGCGCTCGACACAGGGGACAATTCCCCTCCCTCCGCTTCTGCATCTTCACTAGACAGCTGCAAAATGCAAACTCAATCTAAGTACTATATCATGAAGGATGGGGGTTGAAGGTAGCCGATTACCCACCGGACGCAAAAAAGATGCCCGCAGAAAAGGCGTATAGGCTTGAAAGCGACACTTGTGCAGATAAGACACTGGTAGTCGTCAACGTGCGGGATAATCGGCAACAGCGTCTCGACCATGGCTTGCACAAGTGTGCGCGGGAGAGACACGATTGCAGTCGGAACGAGGAGCAGACCCAGACACGGTTGCGAGTTGGAGGAACTGGGCTCAAATGATGGGTGATGCATACGCTCAAGCGACGTGGACGATGCGTCAGAGTCGGATGATATGAACTGCAGTGGCAGGGGCAGTGCGGTGCGTTTTGCATGTTTCTTGAGGATCTTGCGGGTCGCCTCGCAGTTGGCACGCTGGAACTATACATTGCAATGAGCAGACAACCCGAAGACGAGAACCTCAAGGCAGGGGCACAAACCTTGCGAAGGTCCAACAGAAGCACATTAAGACGAAGAAACGTCTCCAACGCAGTACGGCTACCCGTCAATCTCAACGTGCGTCGGTCACCGAGCCCCCGCCCTCCGGTCACACGCTCTGCAAACGCCTCAAGACGGGCCTCCGAATCTTCAATGCCGCGCTCCCCGCGGGTACGTTCGCCCAGACCCTCAAATATCTCCGACTCGACATACAGCCGGAATATCGCACGCCAGGGATACAGATCGGATTTGCTGTCCAGTGTGACGAGGGAAAACGGAAAGTGTATGGCAGCAGCGTCCGCTGTCTGCGAATACGCCCGAAACGAGGACGTCGAGGAGAGCGGACGGGCGACTTGTGAGATGCTGCGAGAGAGCGCCTTCAAGGTCCCGGAAAACTCGTCGCGCACCACCTCTAGATGGCGTGATATCGTTTGTAGGGCAGTAGAGAGCAGGTGGTAGAATGCGGTATCGTATACGAGGGGCACAATGAGCTCCCGGGCAGCACCATTCTCGGCGGTTTCTGATTGACCAGGTCTATAACGTTTGTTCATTGGGGCGCAGGAAAAATATTTGTAAGAATAAATTGGCGTGTACACTGCACAGACATGGAGCTTACATGAACCCATGTGCCATAGTACTTAGAAGATGCCCGCGCGCACGTTCGTTAGTTTCTCTGTTGCCATTGGCTGACACTGGCAACATTAATCCACGCTGCAGCATCATATAAAGCAAGCTACTCTCGGGTGATTGATGACCGTCCCTTGTAGCCTCTTCCCTGATGTCCTCCGCGTGGAGATCACTTTCGTCAGATTTGAGTCCTGATGACGCTTTGGGTACCGGCAAGCTTGGGTCGCATGGCTCATCTGGTCGTATCCAAAGATGTAATCTAGGCTCGATTCTGCCCGACTGCGTGCTGAATTCATAGACCGCCTTGGGGAATGGCGGTCCCGAAACGCGAATAGACGCCTCCTCATCTTGACCGTCAGATCGGCTGACCGATCCCTGCCCTGCATGATCTTGTGGCAGAAGCTGCTCCAACACCTGACGACTGAGCCCTAGCGACTCGAGTTCACCCACAATATCATGAATCAATTTCTTGAGCTACGAGTCCCCGTTTAATAAGATATTCGTTCGCCTTGCCGAAAACAGCATGTACATCACCTTCCGGTAGTCTATGGCATTGTCTCTCAATTCCGGGGGTAGTCTCAAAAGAAGCTCTGCATATGTCTTGGAAAAGTGCATTGAAGATGTGTGCAAAAGAAGGAAAAATGCTAACCTAGTGCGATTGAGACTGCGGAAGTATCACAAGCACTGGTAGCGAGTGTTACGTTGGCGGCGCCGCACGCCCGGCAAGACCCGCTATTCGACGTTGTATCAATTTGATGCCAATTAGTTAATGGTTATGTTCACGATATCGTGACAAAGTAAGCAGCGCGAAGGGACGACAGTAATCTATGTTACCATTACAGTGTACTACAGTAGTGGGTGCGGGGCGGCGCGGTTCGTGTGTGGGCAGGTATGCCTCTGTTGCTAATGGATCATTGGCGGTCTCAGGCGAAGTCCCGTGAAGGCGGAGCTCGAAGGAACGACTTTTCCTGCGATTTTCGGTTCCCCATAATCTCGGCTACCCGTTTCCCGATCGAACCCGCGCAGCCCGTGGCTCAGTATCAATGACGTCCAAACCTTGTCATAGAGCCCTGTCCTCTCCGTCTTCGCCTCGGGGATGGGAACCTTGGCTCTCAACCATCAGTGTGACCGCATGCAACACCTATAGCATCTTCGTTGACCCTACCCTTCTGCACCCACCATCCTCGTCAGATGCGCCCCCGCCCTAGTCAACAGGCCGGCGACGACCCAACGTACTCACGCAGCCCTCCATCTCATATCTTCAGCTCGACAACCCGCGCCAATGGGACGTGCGACCACTACGGTCGTAGTATGCTCTAAGTCGTAGTGCTTGACTACCTGCTCATGCCAGCGTGGTCAGCGTAGACGAGGAACGGCGACGGAGTACATGGAACGGAGGGCAGCGGCCGCGGCGACCTCATATCGGCAGAAGAGTGCGTCATGCAAACTTATGCTGACTGCTCTGTTTTCCCGTTTGAATGCTAGTTCATTTGTTCCCGCTACATCAGATATACAGACATTCCCACGGCGGAGTGCAGAAGTGCCTCGACCTCCGCTCCGAGCTAGCGACGTACAAGGCCGAGTTGCAGCAGCTCAAGAAAAAGTGAGACTGTCGTGCACCATGACCTTGGCAAGGCGTCACCGTGTTGCCAGAGGCATCCGGTGCGGTGGCGTTCACAGCGCTAGTACCAGTGACGAGGGCGGGTAATAGCAATGTCAATTACTGTATTTAAGGGTTTGCTACAAGAATGCAAGAATGATGAGTGTCTTTGTTACAACCGTCTGAATGATTTTACCCATACTCTCCACTGAGTCTGTGGTATGCACCTCATGGCAGAGCCTCGGGGCAAGGCCTACTACAGGAAGTTTGTGTATGCTCTCAATGCAGTGAGGATCGAAGCACTCACTCATTAAATTATAGGAGAAAAATGAACAGCCAATAATCATCATTAATGAGCACCGAGCGTCGCGGTGGGCACGCGCTCGAGAGCGTTGGTGAGTGTAGTATAGAGCATCTCGTGGACGGGGGGGATAACAAGCTTGGTGTCGGAGGAGAACGTGCGGGAGGCTTTGGAAGAGACCACGGCGTAGAGGAGGATGGCGTCGAGGGCGGTGTGAATATGTAATTCTGGTCTCAAATCATCTTCGGGTGCATGTCGTACGGCTTTCCCAGCGGATTCCGACGCCATTAAGCACATCGATTTTGCGTACATCAGCCATGGTCTGCAGCACTCGAGCAGCGGTATTGACAGGCATGTGCAGACTCAGAAACGGGGTCAACACGTTCAACACGGCCAACGCATATTCGAACGGCTTCTCTGAAGCCATTCTCGGCAAGACGATCCAAGGAGCTCAACGTTGACCGCAGCGAGATCGTCGTCATGATCAACGTACGCGTCTCTCTGTATGCTGCAGGCAGGCAGGTTTTTCGTTGACACAAGGTCGCTTGGGGACTTGCTGCTATGGAGGTGTACTTCCCCGTCTCGAAGAACATGATTGAGCTTCTGGTCGGCATCAGCACCAACGCGCCTGAGTTGCAGAGTCGGTCTAGCAACTCGTAGCTCATGGGCGGGCTTTGAGCCACGTCCCCTGCAGCAGATTTTCGACTCAGTCGCGAACTCGCTAGGGCGACTGCAATTGGACTGAATCGACCGTCTTGCAATGTGGGCCGAACCAGCACCTCGGACAGTGTAGGATGGCAAATTTGTGCTTGATTGTGCCTTAGATTTGGCTACAACACGCCCGTTGGGGAGACCACGGAAGCGCTGCATGTGTCGTCAAGGCAAAATACATACGGTACATCGGAATGAGCAGCTGCTGGGCGCACCAGTGTACGAGCCTCGCACCGCGCTCACCTTCCATCACCCTGATCACTTTGGATATCTTGCAGTCCATCCAATGCAGAGTGAGCACATCCCCCGAACTTGTCTGGCCGCCCTCCCAGCTAAATGTACGCCAGATTATGTGATCAGCCATAACCTGACCCGTTCATCTCGATGCAGGACCACCACTCGCTGCTGTACAGAGGATGAGCGCGAAATGTTACCAAGGCGAGCTTCATCTATTTGTTTTTTTCCAAACATAGCCATCGGCGTTGCTGAAGAGGCCCGACGCAGCACTTCGGGGGCGGCATCATCCCGTGGTTGCTCCTCATCCGCGGGCTGTTCACGCGCCCGCTCGGCGAGGAGACGGTGTGTAGCAAGATCGGATGGTGCGTCGCGCTTCCCGTGCACCCCTTCCTCGTCCTAACATACCTTTGCAGTATCATCAAGGAGCACAACCGGGGCCAAGGAATCTTAGCAGGTAAGTGTCGCGTTCCATCTGGAGGTTGTCTGTGATTCCGACAGGAGGAACGCATGTAGCGTGCAGGAAGTGGCAAAGAAGCGAGGTGTCAGATCGCGCCCACGTGGTCCATGGGGGCATCGAGCACCTGCAAGACCTCATCAGTACGTACGATCCCTTTGGCAGTGGACCTTCCATAAAAGCCATGTGCGACAGATGTCTACCTCACGCGGGCGATAACAAGATCAGGAGTCTTACGTAGCGCGGGCGGTATACGGGCATTCTTAGGTGCCCCTGTGGCATGCTGTACATAGCATCACTTCTGCCTGTTTTTAACACGGAATGCTAGAATTTCTGGATTTCAGCAGACGTGGGGCACTACGATCGTCTCCGGCACCCGTCGAATCCCTTTCAAAGAACCTATTATTTAAATTAACGCTTCTCAAACAAATCATTGGTCAGGGCCAAGCACTGCCAGACGATTCACAATATCGGCTCTGATATGAGATTGGCATGTCCGCGGGTGGTGGGAGCCGAGAGGCAGTTTTTCGTATTGTAGTGTACTAGAGGAGTCCTATGTTAGCCCAATTGCCGACCCGCAACTGCACGCCGTACCCAGGTTCATATCGCGCAAATGGGGGTCCTGGTGTGTCAGGGGCAGAGGAGCGGTGTTTTCAAGTGGCGCGATGTCGTGGTGGTGTATATTGAGAACAAAGGGACCAAGGGTGACATGCTGAAGGGAGGGAGGCCGGGGGTCAGAGGCAATGTGTGGGCGGAATATTTTGGCGCGTATCATTACATCATGCTAGAATATCCGACAAAGACAGGAAAACCAGAGAACCAAGGTATACCTAGCAATGAAGAAAGGAAAAGTATCTAAGAGGTTGTGGACGACCGTGATGATCTCAGGAGAGTGAAACGGAGGGAGCACGCGCGAGGATTTTTCCCCAAATGTTTTCTCACCGCGGCCTCGATGACCGTGGGGGCGAGGGTTTTCTTGGGTGGCATAGATGAGGTGGCTCCTGGGCCACGGCGGGCGGGTTGGATAGGGCTTGTGGGTTCAGAACTGGTGCTTCAAGTCTGCTTGGAAGCTGGGCCTCTCGCGTGTTGTTATACTTCTCTCCCCTTCCGCAGACCGTCCGTATCTTGTCTCCGGACCCAGGCATTTGTACGGTCTCGATCATTGCAGGTCAACACTTTCGTGCCTGCTGCGCATGACGGAGGCGTGCTTTGTCAGCTACGTATTTAAGCGGGCGACGGGTTGCTCACGTTTGTATTGCGTCTTAGATGGAGTGGGTTTCGCCCCGATGGACAGCAGTGAAAAATGATAAAAAAGAACGACCATGATGAATCATGAGCGACAGACGGGGCATGGAGACCCGTGGGTGGGTGCCGGCACTGAAAAGCGGGTGGCATGCACAAAAGGAGCACAGGGGGGACGGCGCGGAGGAGAAGGGGGAGAGGAGGTGCGTGTACGGGTGGTGCATGGGCTCCAGCCCGACAAGGTGCAGCGCTCTCCGGCAAGGCGTGCGCAGGAATAGCTGGGGAAGATGATTGAGGGTAGAAGTTAACGTTAATATAAACAACAGTAAGGTTAGATCGGGTTGAATTAAATCTCACTGGCAACATGTGCGGTCGATACGAGCATGGTCTTCAACGAATCCTCCCAGGTTGGGTCAGAAACGGATTTCGAGGCCCAAAGAAATAACCAACACCTACTTGTGGCCGACAGGCCGACGAGGAAGCCAGTCTGGTTGAAATGATACCGACGACGTCTCCCGTTGGCTGGATGGATTCGGGAGTATCGCAGGCTTGTTCTCGCGGGCTAGCCAACCATGCATGAGCGCCACTGGCGAGAAGAGAGAAGCAGGAAACAGGACAGTCCAATCAACTTTTGTGGCATCTCTACGTAACTTACTAACAACAATGAACCTTTTAGACCGCTTAAGTGGCAAAACGTAATGAGGTGTCCTGATCATCACGACGTCCATGTGCTGATCACATAGTGGATACGTCGAAGTGAGCGGAGCGGGACACTGTTACGGCGTCAATTACTACTTATGCATTGCGAAGAGATCCGAGTTGTCTTCATCGATCAAAATTAAATTTCAAGTTTGATGCACTGAGTCATTGACAGCGAAGCAAGCACCAGCAACTGAGACGCCCATTTAACCAAGTGATCAAGATGCACGAGGCCTTCTATCTACAACGGAGGGTGGAGGGAGAGCAGTTCTGCGGACAGCTGATCTTACGACGAGCCCTAACATACAAGGAGCTTGCAGTGGATAACTCCAGAGCCACATTGCGTCCGCTCTCCATGATTCTCAAGGTCTGCCTCTTGGAAATCTTATGAGTGCGAATAATTACGAGAACGCATCCTCGCGTATCAAGTCCACGTACACTCTTCATTCACCCTTGAAAGAAACCCCAGAAGTCATGAGAAGTTCCAGTCCGCTCGGGTATACAACAAGTCTTATTGGGACTTACACGTACAATCAGGATGCTACAACGCAAATCGCGGGCCGAAGCCGATATTGATCATGGCCAATCACGCCGTGACGGATCCTAAGGCCATATTTTGAGCTAGTAACGATCAACGGCTACAGGATCAGAACCATGGTGACAGGAAGGAAGGAACAGAAATGGAGTGGTAGATATGATCATACCTTCGCTTGCTGGGAGGAAAACAAAGGCCCAGATGGTGCCGTGGAGATTAGAGGGTAAAGTTCCACCCGTCCGCATTACCTGCTACGGCCACATTGCGATTGTTCAGCCTAGTACGGCAGAAGAGGGAAGAACCGCTATGACCACATGATCCCGCACTGTAGAGAATATGAAAGGAAGCAAATGGAGAGGAACATGAGAGCAGCTGACAAGATCATGACACGGAAAGCTCGTGGTGCCTGTCTTTGATGAATATCACCACGCATTCTGCATAGAGCATAAATACTCATTACAAGTGCAACACCCTTTACGACTCGATCCCCCCGCCGCTCGACATCCACTTCCTAACCAAACGTGCAATATTGGTGACAATATGACAGCAGAATACAACTTGGCTGAGGAACCTGAGGGCCCCGTCACAGCTGCGCTGAACTACGCCACCAGGGTGCGTATATGCCTCCTGACTAGTGGCATCACTTGAAAAATGCTTCGCTTGTCACCAGTACTTCAGCAGCATGGAGGCAGGCTCCAGTGTCCTCACCGCGGCCACCACGATCTACAGTGCACCTGAGCAGGGCCCTGTAGATGCTGCACTGGAGTACGCGGCCGAGGTGCGTACATGCCTTCCTGGATTGTAGCATGACTTGACTAATGCTTCTCACCAGTACTTTAGTGCTATGGAGGCAGGATCTGGGGTCACCCCGCACATCGTGGGTAAGGCCCCAAGTAACAAACTCGACACATTGATGACCTCCAAGTGTGATGGAAGCTCCATCACACTTGGAGCGACATCAGAAACTGTCCCGAGCTTAGCCTCAGGGACATATCCACCACCGGCCGGAGACAAAGAGGACGCCAGTGGTAATAGGACAGGTAGGGGTGTGTCCAGCAACAGAGGGCAGGCGCAGAACGCGCCGGGACTGGAGTGGCAGGAGTGCAGATGTATAGAGTGCGGGAAGACATTTGGTCGAGATCAGGAACTGATGCGACACGTCAAGGCTGTCCACTATGGCGAGAAACACCAGTGCCCTCACTGCAAGAACGAATTCAGCCGAAAGGACTCATTGCAGCGACACGAAAGGGTCACCAGGTGTCCCCATGTCCCAAGCTATCGGGAGCACGGACGCGATGACAGGGCCATCCGTCAAAGGGTCATGGGATGGAACAGATGGAGAACAGGTGGGCTCACAGACACTTAGTTGCAAGAGCAGTGAGCAGTGCGCTGACATTTCCGACTGCTTGCTTTCTTTCTTATGAACGACGTACGATTGCCTTTTACTCCTTGCCCTTTGTCCTCACTCTCGCTCCTGCCCTCGTTCGACGATCTTGATATCGCATATCGATCCACAGCTGAGGGAGTTCTCTGACTACCGTTTTGGTATTCCGAACTGTAGTACTGAGTGTCAGATAGTCATGATAATTGTTGCGTTCCTCATCGATGAGAGGGATCCCGCTGCGATGCCAAGTGCTACTCCACGCAAGGTAGATCAACAGCTAAGCGAGATGTTCTTATCATATCGCGGCTGCGTGTAATCGGCGGAGATTCGACAGATTATGCACGAAGCCAGTTATGGATTCCTTACATAAGTGAGTCACATGTCGGAAACTGCCACCCCTCATTTTCAAGGCGCCCTCGTATCATACTATGAATAATGGACATTCTGCAGCAGCAAAGATAACATATTTTGAACTGTTTTAAAGCACTTATCCTGCATCTCTTGTCATCTCGAATTGCTACCATCTGACCACGACACCGGCCCATGTACATCACCATCACTTTTTAGCTGTCTGTTATAAGTCCCATATCTGTCTAATCTGTCACTTCCTCAATACACTGATTCTGCACAGCTACAAGCATCGAGCCTGTACATTACTAAGGCACGAGGAAGGAGCTAAATTCTTGGAGCGTGTACTGCGCCCGCGAGGTGCACTACAGGTTGGACTGACATCATGCTGACATCACGCCCATTCCCCACAATACATATCCCTCTGTGTGGTCATCTGTGACTCAGAATGCGGGGACCTGCCTGCCTATTATGGCTCAGGTCAGGACCCGCACCAGAGGCCGAAATGCGCTGATGTGTTTTGCCCATACATGCGCCCTTGCATCTGTTGAAGTGCAGTGCATACACACACATATTTCGTTTGCCTTTACCTACATCACTCGCACATGTATTACCTACACAGTACATATGTACGTTTACTTACAATAACATCCTTCTACACCCTGGACTTCCTACAAGCCCAAGGCCATTCACACTCCACCCTTTACTCTGGGATGACATGCATCCCTCCTACTTAGGCAGTTGTTGTACTTCACTTATCCACTCCACTCCAACTCTGTCTACCTCATACTATATAAGATGGACATTCATACTACAACTACTCAGATGTCTTAGCATCCTGTCTGAGTAAGTACTCCACACAACCCCCATCTTTCCTTACTCACAGACTCTGCAACAGTCTCTACTTCGCTTGGCATTGCCCTACTGCACTTGCCCTCACTCACTATGCTGCAGGTCTGTACTAATACTCAGATGTCTTAGCATCCTGTCTGATCTCTACTTCGCTTGGCATTGCCCTACTGCACTTGCCCTCACTCACTATGCTGCAGATGTTATCTGCCTCACTGCCCCTTGGGGCGTTGCTGCATCACCTTACAACAATAATGATGGTTCTCCTTGTTTGCCATAGCCTGCGTGCACAGCATCCTCTTCCATTCTGTGCCACTGCTGGGTCCTTGTAACCATCTCATCTTTATATACACACACTGTGCCAATAAGAAACGGGCTCAAAGATCAACTTTGTCTTAGAGTTGTGGTTGCTTGGGTGGCGAGGATGCTGTTTCTGTAGATTTCCCACTGGCAGAGCCTCCATGCTCAGCACGCTCACCACTGCCATGTTTAACATACACTCACTGCTGCCACACTTGGGATGCTTAGGCATGCTCACTGTTGCCACACAGCACCGCTGCCATGCTGCTGCACTTGAGTGACATTTTTGGGGATTGTTCAGCACCCTGAAACCCCCATGCTTCCACACTCACACAAGGTTTGGGCATGTTCAGGGACCATTCAGCACTCTGAAAAATGCATAAAAGCTCATTGTCAGGCCACTATTATTTTCCCTATTTTTCTCTTCATTTTTCTCTATTTTCTTATGTCTATATCATCATAGATTTTACAATCGCTCCTGATCTATTGAAGGGATTCCCACGGTCACATACTCTTTCTCTTCGTCTTTATCGGCCGATGATGTGCATATTGCCCGATCTCCGATCAGCCTGTTCTATCTTTAGTTATGACTCCTTTTCTCACACTTACTGCGCATGCTCACTAATCCTTCTCACACCTGCTGTGGAATATCACCAATCACTCCCACAGTTGCTGTGGAGCCTCAGTCAGCACTGACACGTCCCCTCTATTATTAGATATGATGTCATTACTTTACTTTCTCATTCTCCAGCCCTATACTGTACTGCATGATCTGTGTGTGCTCTAGGGTATTATATATACATAGGACTCCTAGCGGTTCATTCCTCAGTTCTGATCATCTGGGATATCCGCTAGGTGTTTGTGCAGGCTATGGCAGATAACACACATGACTGATATTGTTATTAGGTATGGCAGCATAACTGCAGCAAAGTGGGAGAGGTGTGGGCAATAGCACAAAGCCATGACGTATGAGAGAGTCAGTGTCTGAAGGACAACAGCTGAGTTTAGAGTATACTGACCTGCAGCAAAGTGGGAGAGGTGTGGGCAATAGCACAAAGCCACGACATATGAGAGAGCTGACAGGTAGCAATGTGAGGGTGGATAAGATGTGTGGTAGTGTGAGTACTCACTCAGTGTCTGAAGGACAACAGCTGAGGGTATGTAGCATATGTAGTATGTCTTATATAGTGAGTGGTAAGGAAGGTTGGTGTGGAGAAGGAATCCTAGAACACAAGGATGACTATATATGTGAGGGACGTGCGTCATCCAGAGTACAGGTGGTGTGGGAGTTGGGAAGAGTCCCGAAAGGTGGTGATGATGTGATGTTATGTTACATGTAGGTGATGGCGTGAAAAATAGAGGAAGGTTATGCCGAATGGAGACTTAGATGGACATACAATGAGAAAACTCAACACTAGGTACAGTACTCTCTTCTCTCTTCTCTTACTATACACTAATATATATCTGGGATATCCGCTAGCTTAAGCGCGATTGTCCTTTTGTTTTAATCTTTCTTCAGTTGTTTGGCTTCAGCTCAGTGTCAGCCTCACAATTGATCAGAACTCCCTCCCCTGCCACACCTTTCCTATCCCTCCCTTTCCCGCAGACAGGTGTTTTCACCACCAATTCATCTGCAATCCCTTTTACACCATAGGCTTCGTTCACAAACCCAAGTGTGAACAGAAGTGTTTCTACCGTCAACTTTTCTTTCCTTGCCCTCCTCTCCATTTCTGTCAACACTGCAAGTGGCAGAAACACAAGAGTGAGTGAACTTGCAGCTTGTGGACTAAAGTATATGTCCCTTGCTCACCTTCCTCCACCCTCCAAATTGTTGCAGGTTGTTACAGTGTTCACCCCTTACACCTCCACCTCATGCCCAGTGACATCCTCCACAGCATGCATGTTGATGCGTGATGTTCAGTGCAGCGGTCACCTGAGGCCGGGGCACTCCACTCAAGGAGAGTAGAGGGAGTTGGTGCGAGCGTGCGGGTACAGACTGGGCAGCAGTCCAAGTAGAAGGAGTAGAACCAGCATGGTTGTGAAGTATGAATAATAAAGAATGACAAGAGGTTCCATAGCTGGGAGGGAGAAGGTACTCGACTGACTATCAATGTCCCTATAGAAGCCTTTAAGTACAGGTAGAGCGGTGCACAGATTGGGCTTATGTAAATAAAGTGTGGGATGCAGGTGCTGGGGCAAAGAGCAAGAAAACCCTGTGCTAACAATGCATGTGGTGGACACTTGGAGTAGAGTGATTGATACGCAATCGTGGACGTTCTGGGAGGACCTTGTATGATACACAGATTCCTGGGAACTTGGTGGGTCTTCTGACAGCTCAGGGACCGCCTGCCCCTTCTACACGCCGCCCACATCCCCCCCACACCCGCTCTAGGACAGAGCAACTCCTTGATGAAGGATTAAACGTAAATTTCTACTCTCTCCTCCCTGTCACATGCCCCTCCACCACTCACCTCCATCTTCGCTGTCGTCTTCTTGCCTGGCATGCATGCATCATTATTCAATGTCACAATGAACCAGCAACAAACTATGAGTGGTTCCCCTTTTGGATCTTTCCCAATCCAAGATCAGAGTGTTGGAAAAATCAGGATAGGAGAATTAGGAGCTAATCCTGATCACGCTTTTCACATCAATCCCCACCACCACTTCACTTCTTACATCACAGGGGGCCCTCAAACATCTACATATTAGTGTAGACATACCATTTTTCAAGATCTTCGTTGTTTTTGTGCTTGTTTGTCTTATCATCTGCACATTTTATTAAAGAATATAGTGCTTCTGCTTTATGATTGAGCGTGCCATTGATTTGACATCGCTCAATAACAGAAGTACAGGAACACTTATAGAAATCATCGGACAGATCATCGGTCAATCTGTCTCAAGACAACCAGTGGAACACTTGGAGCCAGAGACAACCATCTCCACCACCACACAGAGAAGACAGTGAGGAACCAGAATCTCACTTGAGGAATCGATTTGTGAGCTTAGGAGATCAAGAACCATCGACATCACAATGCTTAGAATCCGAAATTGATAGTCTTGGTACAGCCTTAGCAGCAACTCTAGTACCTCCATCTGCTCCATCTGCTCATATGGATCAAGAGCATGAACCACCAACTTTTGGGGAGATGATGAAGATAATACAGGATCAACAGAAGCTGCTGGTGCAGCAACAACAAGTGATGATGGATCTGATGACACGCCTAGCATCAGGAGAAGGAGGTCACTCTTCCAGATCAGGAACAGGCCTCCCACCCCGTGTCCACCTTCCCAAAGTTCGTGTTGCAGAACTGACTCCTTTTGATGGTGACAAAAAGAAATTCCAATCGTTTTTGGATCAAATTTATCTTGTTCTTCGAGCTCATCCAGAATATAAAGACGAAGACAAGGTAACAGTTATACTGTCTTACATCAAAGGAGGGTATGCAGAAGAATGGAAGAAAGGGGTTCTATGAGAAATAGAAGCTCACAGAGTAGAATGCCTCAGACATGATGAGCCATTTAAAAATTTTGATGAACTCCTGACGATGATGAAGATAACTTTTGGAGATCACAATGAAGAACAAATGGCACAACAAAAATTGACAACTATTTCACAGGGAAATCATCATATAGAGGAATATATCATGGAATTCCTCTTATACAAAACAGCATCTGGATATAATGATGGTGTGCTATGCACATTATTCAAGAAAGGGATGAATCGTCCCCTCCTCCAGTCCTGTTATGTTGAGACACCTCTCCCTGGTGATCTAGAAGGATGGATTAGATGAGCAAGGGTCAGGGCGTATGCATATCAAGATATGCAGAATTTCAAGTCGACTTGGGGAAGAAGACAGATGCAGCAGCAGCAGCAATATGGAAGACAGCAGGGACAACAGCATACCTTCACCCCTTGCCAATTTACTTCTACAGCTGTGCCTGCAGGAGAACCCATGGATGTGGACAGAGCAAGAGGACCACGCCCTCAACTATGTTTCAACTGTGGCAAAGAAGGACATTTTGGAAGAGAATGCCCTGAGCCAAGGTGCCCTCAAGGGCAACAACAACAATGAAGGGGGAATGCGAGGACCCTTCAGGAGATGCATGTGCTGAATGAGGCAGACTTCTTGGCTGAGATGCAGAAGGAGTTCCAGGCATGTGGTCTTAGATTGAACGATCTGAATGGCTCAAAGAGTGGAGCACAGCAGTCGGGTTTTGGGTTGGACAGGAACTGAGCACAAGTTCACCATCCTATAATAGGTTTTCTATGCTTCAGACTGATGATATGGACGTTGATTGTCTCAATGCTTGTACACAAATTTATTTAACATGCATTGTTCCATCTTGTTCTCAGTCTGAAGTGAAGCCTCAAGTGCAACAGGTTATTCCTCCTGTCAAGAAAAAGGAATACGTCAGAAGAGCATTATTCGACATCACCAGTTTCCCTGAAATGAAACTCAAAATCAAAACAGTGGATACTGGAATGATTCTAGAGGTTGATGCGCTCCTTGATTCAGGTGCTACTGGATTATATGTCAACAAAGAATTTGTCAAGAAAAACAACTTAAACACAAAAAAATTGGCAAAATCCATCCCCATTTACAATGTTGATGGATCACTCAATCAAGGAGGATCTATTGAAGAGATGATTGACTTCATCATGACTATTGACGGTCATACTGAACACGCTACTTTTGCAGTCTGCAATTTGGGCAAAAAGAATGTCCTTGTTGGTGAATCATGGTTGAAAATCCATAACCCTGAAATTGATTGGTTACAGGGAAAAATACACTTCACAAGATGCCCACACAGATGTGAAGTATGCCTCAAAGCTGATAGACAAGTTTGGAAGTCAAACAAGAAATTGATGAAGCAACAGAGTTGAACTATACATCAAGAAGCCAAAGAAAGAATAGCAGCTGAAGAAGAAGGAGATAGGATATTGATGGTTATGGTCGATCAGAAAGAAATGGAGGCATCCATTCAAAACATCAGCCGAGACCTTGCCATTGAAGCAGAAAAGAAGAAGTTGAAGAAAAATTTCGAGGACATCATACCCAAAGCATATCATCATTTCAAATGGGTATTTGACAAAGAAGCTTTCGATTCTCTTCCTCCAAGACATCCTTGGGATCATGCTATTGAACTTAAACCAGGAGCAAAACCATCTGCTGGCAAAGTTTACAATCTTTCCCTAGATGAACAAAAACAATTGGAATTGTTTATTGAAGAAAATCTGAAAAGCAGTCATATTCGTCCTTCGAAATCTCCCATGGCATCACCTTTCTTTATCAAAAAGAAATCTGGAGACCTTCAACCTGTTCAAGATTATCGCAAACTCAATGACATGACGATCAAGAACAGTTATCCACTTCCTCTCATTTCAGAATTGATTGATCAACTTCATGGAGTGCGATATTTCACAAAAATGGATGTTTGTTGGGGCTACAACAATGTTAGAATCAAGGATGGTGATGAATGGAAAGCTGCCTTCATCACTAACAAATGTCTGTTCAAACCTTTGGTTATGTTCTTTGGTCTTTGCAACAGCCCTGCCACTTTCCAAATGATGATGAATCACTTGTTTCGTGGTCTCATATCACGAGGAGTTGTGGTGGTCTATATGGATGATATTTTAATCTTTACAGCAACATTCGAAGAACATTGAAAAGTCACACAGGAAGTTCTTCAAATACTCACAGATAACAAACTATATCTCAAACCAGAGAAATGTGAGTTTGAACAGATGTCTATAGACTTCCTTGGTTTAAAGATTTCTTTCGACAAGATTGCTATGGATCCAGTCAAGGTACAGGGTATCAAAGACTGGCCAATTCCACAAAACCTTCATGATGTCTGCTCATTTTTGGGCTTTTGCAACTTCTATCGTTGTTTTATTCTTGGGTTTTCAAACATCACTAAACCCTTGAATGAGCTCATGCAGAAGGATGTCAAGTGGCATTGGAATGATGAACAACAGTTGGCTTTCACTTGTTTACAAGATGCTGTGTGTTCTGAACCAGTTCTTGTATTTCCAGACGAGCAGTATCCGTTCAGAGTCAAAGCGGATAGTTCTGGTTATGCTACTGGTGCAGTCCTTTCACAGCTTCGACAGGATAACAAGTGGCACCCTGTTGCTTACCTCAGTAAAGGTTTGTCACCTGCTGAGCGTAACTACAACATATACGACAAGGAGATGTTGGCTGTCATTCAGGCTCTGGAAGCATGGCATCATTACCTTGAAGGTTCTGTTCACCCTGTTCAGGTCATCACTGACCACAAGAACCTGGAATACTTCATGATGGCCCAAAAACTCAACCGTCGTCAAGCTTGTTGGTCTCTTTATCTGTCTTGTTTCCAGATTGATATGGTCCACAAACCGGGCTCTGCCAATGTTCACCCTGATCTCCTCTTGAGATGTTTGGACCATAGCAAGGGGGTAGAAGATGACAACAAGAATGTCATCTTGCTCAAACTGGAATTTTTCAAACACAAAATTTCCCTTGCAGCTCTTAGCCCTCCTATCTTGAAGAAAATCATGGATGAGCAGAAAGAAGATCATGACTACAAAGTTTGGGACAAGTTGGATGCAGACTTGAGGAAAACTGCAGTATTTGCAAGATGGAGTGAAGATGAAAAGAAGATGCTTTTCTACAATGGGAAACTCTATGTCCCAGAAACAATGTATGCCAAACTAATGAAGACCTGCCACAATTCACCTCTTGCAGGACATCCAGGTTACAAGAAAACCTTGGAAATGGTTCAATGACATTTCTGGTTCCCAAATATGGCGTCATATGTGGAGAAATATGTCAAAGGATGTGATTTATGCCAAAGGATGAAGACTTTCCCTACAAAACCTCAAGGAGAGTTGACGCCTAACGAAATTCCTTCATGTCCTTGGCAGATCATTTCTACAGACCTCATCGTCAAATTGCCTGAAAGCCAAGGCAATGACTCTATTCTCATGGTCGTGGATTGTTTCACCAAAATGATTCATGCTATTCCCACTACAGAGACAATTACAGCAGAAGGAGTGGCATGCCTTATGAGAGATCATGTTTGGAAACATCATGGTCTCCCAGAGAAGGTATTATCAGATAGAGGACCTCATTTTGCGTCACAAGTCATGCGTGAATTGAATTGTTTATTGGGGATTCAAACAGCTACATCTACAGCTTATCATCCTCAGACAGATGGACAAACTGAGTGGATAAATCAAGAAATAGAACAATACTTCCACATCTTCATAAACCATCAACAAAACGACTGGGTAAGCTGGTTGCCTATGGCAGAATTCACTTACAATAATCATGTTCATTCAGCAACAAAATATTCTCCATTCATGCTGAATTATGGACAAAATCCACGAATGGGCCATGAACCTCATACGTCTACCAAGATTGACTCAGTGGACAAGTTTGTAGCAGGGCTCAAACACATCAGAGAAGAAGCAGAGATATCATTGAAGAAAGCCACAGATGATATGAAGAAGTTTTATGATGAACATCGTGGCAAAACTCCCATGTATACCATTGGAGATAAAGTTTGGCTTGAAGCCACTAATATTGACACAGGCAGACCAATGAAGAAATTGGATCATAAACGTCTTGGACCATATGAAGTACTTGAAGTACTTTCAAACAATACATATCATCTCAAACTTCCCAAGACGATGAAAATACATCCTGTCTTCCACGTAGAAACTTCATCCATATGTCAAAGATGTTGACATGTAGTGAATACACACGTATATTTCGTTTGCCTTTACCTACATTACTTGCACATACACCACATACACCCTTCTACACCTTGGACTTCTTACAAACCCGAGGTTACCCACACTCCACTCTATACTCCAGGACAACGTGCGTCCCTCCCACATTAGGTAGTCGTTGTTCTTCACTCACCATCTCCACTTCAACCCTACCTACCCAACACTACATAAGACGGACTCTACTATACATACTCCTCAGATGTCTTTCACATAGTCTGAGTGAGTACCCTCTTCCTCACGTCTTACACTCTTTCTTACCACACCTGCAGCATCTCTCTCTACTGCGTCATGGTGCCTACTGCACCCATGACTACTATCACTGCTGCAGGTTAGCATATACTCCTCAGACATCTTTCACATAGTCTGACATCTCTCTCTACCACGTCATGGTGCCTACTGCACCCATGACTACTATCACTGCTGCAGACCTACTGTCTGCTACCTTCATGCTGCTCAATACTATCACCGCTATAACAGTCTTCACTACCTGTCAAAACCTGCAAGCACAAAAGACGTCATCATCAAATGCGAAATTTGCCCTTGCCCTCCTCCTATCATCAAGAATGGTGTTGAAGAATATGAAGTCGAAGAAATTCTCAATAGTCGTCTCTCTCATGGTAAGGTTCAATATCTGGTCAAATGGAAGGACTACCCTGCAGAGGAGAATTCTTGGGAACCTGCTTCAGTATTGATGGAAGATGTTCCTGATATGCTTAAGAGGTACCATAAAGAACATCCTCAAGCAATACATTCAGTAGCCATTTATTCCCTTTACCAGATGGAATATTCACCTGAGATGATGGCTCAACCACATTATGCTTGATGACTTCATGAAGGAATACCTACATCCACCCCTCCAATTCTTGATGAAGGATATGAGGAAGTACCATTTGGCATCATAGACGATGAAGATGATTTTACAGATGAAGACGATGATGGAGTTATTACTCCCAAATCATATGAAGACTTGAAAGAATTACCCAAGTCATCCTCCATCATCCCTCTCTCTCCATCACTTTTTGCTGGCATTCCTTTCAAATCTATGGAAGGAGAAGAAGAAGATATTTGCCATGCATGTTCATCTCCATTCTTTGCTTGTCAAGATGTCTTGCCTTAAGAAGGGGGTATTTGTCAGGCCACTATTATTTTCCCTATTTTTCTCTTCATTTTTCTCTATTTTCTTACGTCTATATCATCATAGATTTTACAATCGCTCCTGATCTATCGAAGCGATTCCCACGGTCACGTACTCTTTCTCTTCGTCTTTATCGGTCGATGACGCGCATATCGCCCGATCTCCGATCGGCCCGTTCTATCTTTAGTTATGACTCCTTTTCTCACACTTACTGTGCATGCTCACTAATCCTTCTCACACCTGCTGCGGAGCCTCAGTCAGCACTGATGCATCCCCTCTATTATTAGATATGACATCATTACTTTACTTTCTCATTCTCCAGCCCTATACTGTACTGCATGATCTGTGCGTGCTCTAGGGTATTATATATACATAGGACTCCTAGCAGTTTATTCCTCAGTTCTGATCATCTGGGATATCCACTAGGTACAGTACTCTCTTCTCTCTTCTCTTACTATATGCTAATATATATCTGGGATATCCGCTAGCTTAAGCGCAATTGTCCTTTTGTTTTAATCTTTCTTCAGTTGTTTGGCTTTGGCTCAGCGTTGGCCTCACACTCATGCTGTTGCAAGTATAGTAACAATGACATGTATAGGTCCTGAGAATAAGATAAGAAGCAGCGAGGCATCACCTTACTCATGCTACATGTACTTATGACACAATGGACTACCCTCTCCTCACACATGGGCCCTGCTTACTGCATCAGTATGACATGTGCCCCACATCTGCTTTCAGTAGCCCTTGTTCTCTACAACTTCAACCTCCACATGAACCTTCTGTATCTCCTCTATATAAGATGGACACTTTATGCTACACTTCCCCAAACATCTTCTACATTGTCTGAGTAAGTACTCTACTCTCCTCACCCATCTCATTCTTTCTTATACTGTCTACTACCCTGCAGCTTACATACTCATGCTGTGGCAACCTGCCATTGTCCACACCTCTCATCTTGTGCAGGTTCATTTATCTCTTAGATGTCATCTACATCATCTGGCTTACAAACTTGTGCTGTGGCAACCTGCTGTTGTCTGCACCTCTCATCTTACTGCAGCTATGGCCATCCTCTATGCCCTTCTGGGCATCACATATAATTGTGGTCTCATATATCATCTTTGGAGACTTGCCTGTTCACACCTGCACTTACACAAGCATCCAGAGAAGTGTCACTGGGAGTGGTGAGGGCATGAATGGTTTGTTAGGGCATGAGGGCAAGCCAGTAGTTACCATGCCAAAGAAAACCAGTACAGAACACCACATTTCATTTCAAGATGACACAGGACCTGTTCTGGTGAGTGATGGTGAACCATAAGTTGTCCAGGTGACTAATTGAAAGGAAATGATGACTGGTGGCAGGTACATGTAGCACAGAGGTGAGGGTAAGGGACATGGATCCTTTGTCTCTGGTGGTGGTATGCAAGATGTTTCCTGTCCCAACACAAGGGATGCTGGAGTTGTCACCTAGGGCAATGCTTCACTGACTGGGGAGGTATGCATGGAAGTCACTCCAGTGAGGAGAGATGTGGTTGGTACATCCAGAGTCTAGCATCCAGAGATTCTCAACACACTGAGAGTGGAAGCATGTGCTCATATTATTGTTGCCTTCAGAAACAAGTATGTTGAGCTTTCCTCCCTGCTCTTTGTCCTGCTCTTTCTGCCTCTGTGCCTTCACACCATCTGGTACTCCATGCAGCACCTGCACATATCTACTGTATGGTTCTGCCTTCCACAGTGGGAGCAGAGCTTCTGATTCTGACAAGGTGCACCTGATGGTTTGAAAGATATGAGAGTGGAGTGGGGTGAGGTTTGGTGTAAGCTTCTTCATCTAGGAGTTGAGCATGGACATTGGCAGTGGAAAGTTGGCTGAGGTCAGCAGTGGTGAGGATGGCTGAGGCCAGTTAGGACCAGGACAGAAGCAGTGCTTGAAGCATCAGGAAGCACAGGTGTTGTTTGGGTATGTTGACACCTGATGCACTGAGCTTTTCATAGGTAATTGCCATGGCATTGAGCTGAGGGGGGAGATGTTGAGACATGATTGTAATAGCACTTGAAACTCAACAAAGGTGGACATGGTGTATTGCCAACAATACACAGACTGGAGTGCCTCCCAGCATTCTTGTGCAATTAGCAAGTCACTTTCAATGGGAGCAGCAGGTACATCACTGGTATGCATGGTGATAACCACCTTCATCTGATTCTGCCCATCCCATGTATCCAGCTCCTCTTGGTTCATGAGATTGTGTGTTGTAGATCCATCTGGTGCCATACATAGGCTGATTGCCATGGTAGGTCACTTGTTGGTGATGGCCCACCAGACACCCATGATGATGAGTGCTGATTTGACCATGGTGACCCACCATCAATAGTTGTCCAAGCCTTCTAGGATGACCATGACTTTGGGAATGGAGGTAGAGTCAGTGATGGTGACAAGAGATAAAATGAGGAGGAGGAGGAGGATGGGAGTAGTGTGCAGGAGACTGAAGATTATACACATGCTGGATGGTGTGAGTCTGGTATGTGGGAGATGTAACAAGCCATGATGAGGAAGAGGAGCACAAGGTGGATGATGAAGAGTATAGAGAGTGCTAGTAACATAACTGAGGAGTATGAGGAGAGAGGAGGGAGTGAGAGAGCACATAGACTAGCAGGGCCCATAACCTGACAAAGCTGCAGGTAATCTGTGAGAGATAATCCATTTGTACAGTAAACAAGTAAACAAGCAGCTTATATACATGCTAGAGCTGTGCACAGACCATGTGTGACATGGTGGCTGAAAGGGTGTGTCATGGACAAATGAAAAATGAATCATAGGTGTAGTAAAGAGCTCAACAGGTTGTTGCTAAGAGTGGCCTATTGGACGGTCTTAGGGAAGATCTAAAATGTTACTCCTGGTAACCAAGGTTTGGATATTGGCTTGATGAACGTAATAGAAGTTCCGAATGACGATGAAGAGTGGGATTAACGATATGGTTATGAAGGTAATTCCACTGATAACGATACGAAGATCCAGTTTGACTTTAGTGTAAGAGGTCTTAGTAACTTTTAGAGTTCTTAGACTTAGTTCAAGGATAGAGATGTGAATGATTTATCGAGCTTAGGTCAAGCGCAGTGTAAGGAGAATCCCTAGATTGTGAAGTTGACAAGACTGGGGTTTAAGACCGCCAGTCTGTCAACTATTTATACAATACTGGAGATCTAAGTATAGTAAAGTTGCGCAGTATTTGTGCAGTAAGTAAATGATAATGCGCAGTAATGTGCAGTAAGTACGCATCCATGTGATATAAGTGGCTCAGCCACAAGCGCAAAATGAACCTGATATAAACAAAGGTAAATAAGAATGAGACAAAAAAGGGGGTCCTTGCTAATTGTATAGTAATAGTCCTTAGCAAGTAAATGTTATAATAAATAAAGAAGGATAATGAGAAAAAGATAAATCTAATATAGTACTTGGAGCTAAGCTCACACTTAAGTATGTAAATACTTAAGTACTATAAAAGAGAAAAGAAAAGATAAGTCCTTACTGAGTAAAGTGGAGCTAAGCTCACACTTGTAGTAATAATACTACACTTTACTAGTAAGTAAGAGAGAAAAAAGAAAAAAAGACACGCGTTACGAGGTGCCAAAGCAAGTGCCTCGTAACAGTTGTGGTGTACATAGTTGTCCCATCTGGTGCTATTCCCATGCTGATTGCTAAGAGTGGCCTATTGGACAGTCTTAGAGATTTATTGATTGAATACTCTGTTGGTTTTTGTTGGTTTTTTCATTACCTTATGATGCTGATCACACTGTCTACTTATTGAGTATATCTATCTCTATCTCATCTTATTGGTATTTCTTTTTTCTTTATAGTTTGAGCTCCTCTTAAACTCTATCCTACTCTTACTATATCTTCTTTACTTTGTCTTTGTCTTACCTCAGCACTTCTGCATGTGCTGAGCTCTAGCTCTTCTGTGTACCCTCTACCTGTAAAACACAGGCCATATGCATGAGAGGAACTGGAAGAGTTCTTATTCTTATGTGATAACACTACAATCTACTTATAGTATCTGCTATAGTGCATGGACCAAGAGTTATCTGGTGAGAGGGCATGTGTATGTACATGTGTGTATGTTGAAGTGTGTGTACAGTAAGGAGACAAAAAAGGAAGGAAGATATGAGTAAGCATAAGACGTCAACACTACCCTCTGGTACACATCTTCTCTATCTTACAGATGTAGCAATCTTGCTCTCTCCTCTTGCTCTGATTGTTACGAGGCACTTGCTTTGGCACCTCATAACGCGTTTCTTTTTTCTTTTTTCTTTTCCTTTATTTTACTTACTAGTAAAGTGTAGTATTATTACTACAAGTGTGAGCTTAGCTCCACTTTACTTAGTAAGGACTTATCATTTTCTTTTCTCTTTTATAGTACTTAAGTATTTACATACTTAAGTGTGAGCATAGCTCCAAGTACTATATTAGACTTATCTTTTCTCTTCCTCTTTCTTTATTTATTTAACAACATTTACTTGCTAAGGACTATTACTATACAATTAGCAAGGACTCCCTTTTCTTGCTCTTATTTACCTTTGTTTACACCCTGTTCATTTCACGCTTGTGGCTGAGCCACTTATATCACATGGACACGTACTTACTGCGCATTACTGCGCATTATCGTTTACTTACTGCGCAATACTGCGTAACTTTACTATACTTAGATCGCTAGTTTTGTATAAAGAGTTGACAAACTGGTGGTCTTAAACCCCAGTCTTGTCAACTTCGCAATCTAGGGAACTTCCTTACACTGCGCTTGACCTAAGCTCAATAACCACTCACTTCATTCTTTCAGAATTAAGTCTAAGAACTCTAGAAGAATCACTAAAGACATCTTATACTAGTCAACCTGGATCCTCGTATCGTTATTGGTGGAATCATCCTCATAACCATATCCTTCATCCCATTAGTCATTGTCATCAGGAACCTCTATTACGTTCATCAAGCCAATATCCAAACCTTGGTTACCAGGAGTAACATTCTAGACCTTCCCTAAGACCGTCCAATAGGCCGCTCTTAGCACTGATGAGCTCTAGCTCTTCTCACAATCTCAATCTGTCTTGGGCTTAATGCCTGTCTGTTTTATATCATGGTCTTCTCTCAGTTTGCTGCCCTGCCCAGAATCTCAACATACTCCTGGTAACATGATAGTTGAGGTATACATTCCTGATGATAAGGAGAGGGATCAATGAGATGGCAATGAGAATGATAGCTCCAATGACTATTTGAGGATCCAGGATGACAGGTGTAAGATGTCTTAGTGACACTTAGTGACTTAGATATCTTAGACTTAGTTCTTAGAATTATGAAGCAGGTTTGAAAGTGAGCTTGAATCAAGCACAGTGTGCTAAGAGTGGCCTATTGGACGGTCTTAGGGAAAATCTGTAATAGTATGCCTGGTAACAAGAATTTGGATATGAGCTTGATGAATGTAATAGAGGTTTCTAATGACGATGAAGATTGGGATTAACGATATAGTGATGAGGATTATTCCACCGATGACTATACAAGGATCCAGAATGATGAGTATAGGATATCTTAGCAACGTTTAGAGTGACGTAGAGATCTTAGACTCAGTTGTTTAGAGAGTGAAGTGAGTGTTTAACGTGAGCTTAAATCAAGCGCAGTAAAGGAGAATCCCTAGATTGCAAAGTTGACAAGACTGGGGTTTAAGACTGCCAGGCTACTTATACAAAACAAGATGTCCTAAAGATACTACAAGTAAATAAAGTTCACAGATCAACAAGATCATGTGGCTTGAGCCATGTCCAGAGTAAGCTAAGCCAAGTAGCCACAAATGTGAAGTGAAACAAGAGGTAAATAAGAACAAATAAAGATGAGATATGAGGAGTCCTTGCTAATTGTATAGTAACAGTCCTTAGCAAGTAAATGTAAACAAATAAATAAAGATAAAAGAAAGGAAGATGCCTTATAGTACTTGGAGTTGAACTCACACCTTAGTATGTAGATACTTTAGTACTATAAGGGAAGAGATATAAAGTCCTTACTACATAGAGTGGAGCTATGCTCATGCTGTAGTAGGTACTACACTCTACACTCTATAAGTAAGTAAAAGAAAAGAAACTGTTATGAGGTGTCAAAGTGAGTGCCTTGTAACACTGATGGCAGGTGTTACAGGGCACTTGCTTTGCCACCTCATAATGGTTTTCTTTTTCTTTTCTAAAATCTATTTTAAGTAAAGACTTGTCTTTTAGTCTAAATCATGAGAAATGATATAGAATTATTGAAGAAGGAAAATACTAATTCAGTAAATGATTCTTATGGTAAATAATATTAAAAGTAGAAATAAATAAACAATATTTATTTAAACTTCGTAAATAATAAAATAATTTCTTTTTTTAAATCGTACTTACTATTAGAGCATAGTTCTACTACAGCTGTGAGCTTAGCTCCACTCTATCTAGTAAGGACTCTATCTCTTTTCCTTTATAGTACTACAGTATTTACATACTGCACTGTGAGTTTTACTCCAAGTACTATAAAGTGTCCTTATCTTTTCTATCTTTCTTTATTTTAACATTTACTTGCTAAGGACTATTACTATACAATTAGCAAGGACTCATCTTATCTTGTCTTTGTTTATATTTGTTTATCTCTGGTTCATATCATGCTTGTGGCTACTTTACCTAGCTTACAATGGATGTGTCCCAGGTAGTGCCATCCAAGTCTGACACTGCTGTATCCTGGAGGCATAATGGCCAGAACAACTCTGTTCTAAGTGGGAACCATGCTGTGTCTCATGGACCAATGCTGAATGTCAAGATTGTTAGAATGTGCAATTGCCAAGATAGTGACTTGGCTTGGGTTTGAACCAAGGACCTGTCAGGCACCATTATTTGGTGCATATATCTCTTTATTCTTTTCATTTTCATTTATGTTTCTTTTGATGATCTGATAAGATTAGATCTTATTATCTTTCTGTTGTCTCATCTAATCTTATCATATCTCACTTACTGTCACTATGTCCTAGACTATGAGGTCATACCATGAGGTAGCTGCATGGTACCATAGCTTACTGCACTTTACTTTACATAGTCCTGCCATAGATTACCGCACTGGTCTGTGTGCCTTAGCTTATAGTATATAGGGCTTGCTAGTATAGCCAATAGACCCCAGCTAGTTATGGCTGGGTTTCCTCTCCTTTTAGTGTGAACTATTAGTTGAGTGCACCCGGTCCCACATCAGTGGTAATATGCAGACTCTGGTCTCATAGGACCTCCCTTACTCTGGGTGGGTGCTCTAACCACTGAGCTACCAGGCCTTGTCTAAGTGAAGTGCTAGTAGCACAATGTGGAGCTGTACTGACTACTATGAGTTTGTAACTCTGCTACGAGTTTGTAGCTCTGTTACCAGGGTGTAGCTCTGTACAAGTACACAGTTGGGCATTTGACCTTATCTCCAACAAAGATCACCCTGCTGCTGCCAGAGTGCATTTCACCTCCTTCAACAATGACCAATAGTCCTATCCATGCACATCCTCAACCACTTTGCTTTTCTGTGGCCCTGTTGCAGCCCATTCCTTCAGGTATGATTGAGGAGGGCACAGATGGTGAAGACAACTCCTCAAATGCATCTTCCAGATCTGGTGGTTCATACTCTTCCCCTATGACACCTTGCTGTCTGCTGATCCTCCCCTCTCTCCATGTGAGGAGGTGACTAAGAAGCTGTATGAGGGTCTCAGGATTGGATGTCCCATTCCTGGCATCAGTGCTGGAACTCTAGCTCCACTGGCCATGGCTAATTCCCAGCAGCAGTTCATGAGCCAGCCACTGCATCAATGTTAGGGTTTAGTGTGTGCAAGCAGCCAAACACCTATACTGGAGTCTCCAAGACAAACATGTGAACAACAAGTTGTGATTTGGTAAAGACCACAAAGAACAAGTACAACAAAAGAGGTTGAGATACCCATCCTGAATGTATAGTGAGTCATCTTTATAGTACTGGTAGCTGCTGCGCTGATGATTAATGAAACAAGATAGGCATGATTCCTAAGGGGTTACGCCCTTAGGTCTTACTCCACTACCACATGCATGTGGAGTAGAATGACAGAGAAAAGAAAAGAAAAAGTAGAGTACTGGTACATGAGTCTGAATCCTGACAATAGCCCCTCTCTATACCTTTTTTGCCTTGAAAAAGGGAGTTTCAGTCATATGCGTCAGCATCATTTCCTTCATACCCATCATTTCCATAACCCTCCTCTGCTAGATCAATGTGTTGCTGCTCCTGACCCTGAGTACATGCAATAAGATGTTTGTCATTCCACTTGTGACATTCCAGGCAACAGAGATACTTCTTGTTATGCAGATATGATCATGGTAGAGTAGAAGTTGAGGGTTGAAGATGATGCCATTCCATACAGTCCATCCATTTATGACCAGTCTTGCAACAATTCCAGCATATAAGCAGTCCATTCCACTTCAATTGATGTTGCTTCACTGCCCCTCCTCATAACCTATTGGCAATGTCTCCTATTGGTGGTAATGGAGCAGGTATGGGTAAAGGTGGGGGGCTGGGAAGTCAAGTGATATATCCATAAGACATATGTGGGTGAAGCCTATTCTCTGCATCAGCATTGAGTAGGTGGTTGGATATCTCACCTAGACCCCAATGCCATTGAGATAGAAGATATGTGAGGTGGGTCTGGAATGCTTCCAAGGCCCCTACACAATGATACCAACCCCAAAAATGATCAATGTCTGCCATCACCCCTGCATCATTCAGAAGCTGGGTTGCTCAATCAAGATGGATGTTAGTGGGGAAGGTCATCATGATATGCACAAACTCATCAGTGATGTAGGTGTGGTGGATGGGGTCTAGGTGATTGGCTGGTGTAGGCTCCACCATGGGATACTCATATCTTCCTGTGAACTGAATCAGATTTTTGCCAAGATTGACATCTTGGACCAGTACTGTGGGGTCAGGAGAGGTGTGGAAAAGAGTAAGGGTGTTGTAAAAGTAGTCAACAGGGAGGTCATGGAAGATCTGTGTGGAAACAGGGGCAACCAGGATAGGAGGGGGGAAGGATGGTGCTAGAAACACTCATCACAAAAGTGGGGAGTCATGGGATGTCCAAAGGCAAGATGAGTAGCAATGATTTGGATGGTGTCAATGTTGTATAAATTCAATGCATTGAGAGCATGGAAGGTAGTGTGATATTGTTGGGTGAGGTTGGTGTTTTGTTGGATATGACAGTCATGAGTGGGTAAGGCTGAGGGAGGTGTAACGATAAGGGGGGACAGGAACATTTCACTGTAATGTAAAGAATCTGGGGATGAAGGATGAGAATGACGATGATGAAAGATGGGAGAGTCTTGGGCTAAGTCTGGGTAGATAGGAGATTGGTTATGGAATATTTGTGTGATATGTGCTGGTAAGTCAGCAAAGGGATCTGGAGTAGGGGAATGATGGAAAGGGGAAACTGGAATGATGGGAGAGATAGGACGAGAAGAGAGATTGGTGAGGGGAGACAACATGTTTCAAAGGGAAATTATAGAGCTAACAAGGTTAGATAGTTGTATAGTATACCAGGCAAAGAGGGAGACAACAATGAGGATATAGAGGATGAGAAGGATGTCAATCACAAAAGTCATGAAAGAGATGGTTTTGTTATGGTCTCCTCTCAAATCCTTTTAAGGGGAACAAGAGAGGGTGGGAGTTGGATTGTGAATGGGTGGGGTGCAGAAGGATGATGTAAGTGGAATGACACTACAAGTTCCAAAGCATGTTTCAGATCTTTACATAGAAGCCATTCATCTTCTGTTGAGGGGTATCCCTTCCAATGTACAAGATATTGAAGGTGACCTCAGTGATATTGCAATTGGAGGATATTTTTGACTTTGGTATGTTCCTCTCCTTCTACAAGATCAGGGGGTGGTGGCATATGATGTGGTCCATAAGCTGTTGTTTCAGTATATGGATGAAGAAGGGAAGCATAGAAGACTGGATGTATCTTCCAATGAGAGGGAAGTGATAAGCAATAAGCCACAGGGTTGATAATGGTGGAGATAGGAAATGGTCCATATCTCTTTGGAGCAAGTTTCATGGAAGGGAAGGTGGAAGAAAGGTGGGTTGCATCTAACCAGAGTTGGTTGTGGGGCTGATATGAAGGATAATTGATGGTGGATTTCCAAGTCTGATGAGCAATGGATTGCACTGCTGCTAATTCCTTTCAGATCGTCTGTAAAAGAACTAGTCTTTCAGAAATTGATAGAAGGGAGGATATGACTGGAATGATGGGTTGAGCATGGGGATGATATCCCATAAGGAGGAAGAAGGGGGAATACTTCAATGTAGAATGAATATGAGAGTTATGCACAAATTCTGTGGCCATAAGAAGACTAGACCAATCATCTTGTCTGGCAGTGCAGAACATATGCAAATACTGCTCTAACTCTTGATTCATTCATTCAGTTTGTCCATCTGTTTGAGGATGGTATGCAGTGGACATAGCTTGCATGATGGATAGTTTCTGGCATAATTCTTTAGTGAATTTAGCCATAAACTGAGATCCATGATCTGAAATGATGTGACAGGGTAAACCAAACCTCTTCCAAACATGATCTTTGTAATGATCTACTGTTTGGGTGGCTGATATTGAAGAATGACATGGAAAAATTATGGTCATTTTGGTTATGTCATGATCCATAAACATAGCTATGGTGTCATAGCCATGGGATATTGAAAGTTGGACAATGAAGTCCATGGAGATCATAGAAAAGGGTTCAGCCATCAGTTCTGGTTTGATAGGAAAAAGGGGAATAGGTGTTTTGTTTGGTAGATTTTTGTATCCTTGACAGATGGGGCATCCATCGACAAAGTCAAATATGAATTTTCTCATCTTTGGCCACCAGAAGGTACATTGTACAAGGTCGAGTGTTTTGAGTTGTCCCGGGTGTCCCACTGCAGGGGTAATATGTAGACTTTGGATGATGTTTCATCTAAGTATGTCATCTTTTGGGACATAAAGATGTCCAGAGTAATAAATTACCCCCTGTTCAATCATCCAATGTTGTGAAAGTTGAATTTTTGCTGGACTAGAAACATTAGCCTGAAGAATGCACAATATATCCAGAATTTCATCATCCCAATATATACAAGCTTGAATACAGGCAAAGAAGGCATTGTCAATGACATTAGCTGAAATGGGATGAATAAACAAAGAAGGGTCTAAGACAATTTGGTCTTCATTGTCATGATCTCAATTATCATGATCCAGTCGACATGACAATGCATTGGGTCAACCAGCTTTTGAGCCAGCAATATACTTGATCTGAAAATCAAAGCAGGTTAGATATAAAGCCCATCGAGCTTGTCATTGTCATAACTTTTGGGCACCTCTGAATACTTCAAGATTTTATGATCAGAGAGAATGGTAATACAATGAGGGGTGCCTTCAAGGTATTGTCACCACTCTTCTAGTGATTTGATGATGGCCAGCGATTCACTGTCATAAATATCATAGTTTCATTCAGCTTCTGAAAAGGATTTTGACATAAATGCAACAGGATGCCATAAGCCATCCTCTCCTTTTGGGATAACACTGCTCCACAAGCACATTTGGACACATCACATTCCAATTGGAATGGTTTTGACACATTGGGAGAGATAAGAACAGGAGAGGAAAGAAATTTAGCCTTTAAAAGGTTAAAGGCATCCCATTGAGGTTGATCCCAATGCCATGAGGTATCCTTTTTGGTAAGGTCATGTAGGGGTCATGTGAGGTGTGAAAAATTGTGAATTAAGTGTCAATAGAATCCTGCAAACCCCAAAAATGCATGTACTTCCTTCAATTTTGTAGGGACTGGCCAATTTTGAATTCCCTGTAACTTGACCAGATCCATAGTGGTCTGTCCTGCAGAAATGATAAGTCCTAGATATTCAACCTGTTCCTTTTCAAATTCGCATTTTTCTGGTCCAAGGTAAAGGGAATGGTCAGTGAGTCATTGCAAAACAAGTCTGGTTAGTTGATGATATTCTTCTATTGTCACAGTAGCAATCAGAATATCATCCATATAAATGACAACTTTTCCCGGATCAAGAAGATCATGGAAAACAGAATTCATCATAGTTTGGAAAGTTGCTGGAGAATTCATAAGTCCAAAAAACATAATGAGGGGTTCAAACATTCCCCTATTGGTTTTGAAGGCTGCCTTCCATTCATCACCCTTTCTGATTCAGACATTGTTATAGCCCCACCTAACATCAAATTTGGTGAAATATTTAGCATGTTTCAGCTTATCAACAATGTCAGAAATCAAAGGGAGAGGATATTGATTCTTGATAGTAAGACTATTCAATTGACAATAGTCTTGTACAGGTCATAGTTTGCTGTCCTTTTTTTGATGAAGGAGAATGGTGATGCGAAAGGAGATTTTGAATTTCTGATGTAACTATGTGTGGTCATGTCTTTGATGAACTCATCAAGTGCAATATGTTCAGAAGGGTTCAAAGGGTAAGTTTTGCAATTATTTTCAGGGATAGCATCAGGTTTGAGATCAATGGCATGATCCCAATCACATAGAGGAGGGAGAGAATGAGACACTTCTTCTGAAAATACTTTGTGAAATACTTTGTAACAGTATGGTATCACTGTTACTCTAGGAGTAATAGCTGCAGAAAGTTCTGTGGCTTGAGTTGTTCATTGAACCCATTCTTCATCTGATATTCCCATAAATACCTTGTCTCCTTCTTCAAGTGGTAATCCTGCATTGAACTTGATTCTCTTTATTGATAATGGTCTTCTTCATCCAGCACAATGAGAGGCAGGCTGGCAACACGTGACAGAAACTTTTGATGTGATCCAATTGATTTCAGGGTTATGGATTCTAAGCCAAGGATATCCTAAAATGACATTATTGGGTCCTGAATCAGTGACAAAGAATTTTACTTCTTCATGATTTTGAACCTTCATTTTGAGAATGGCTTTGTGTGTAGCTCATCCAAGTTTGTTTTCAGTATTGTCTGCATTGCAAACTACACAGGGATGTGGAAGGGGAATCGTGGGAATGTGGAGTTTGGTAACAAGACAATGGTTGATAAAATTGTTTGTAGCTCCACTGTCAATTAGAACTTTCTGTGATTCCAATCTATGGCTTCCACAGTGATTGCTGATTTGAACTTCAAGGTAAAGTGCATTGGATGTTTTTACAGAGTAGAGTAAACCACCAGGATATAACATGTTTGTTCAACAGTGCATAGAATCCTTCAAACCACTGCTTCATCATAAGTCAGGGGTGTCATCTGTTCTTCTTCTTCTTCTTCATTCACAATATCAGAGACACAGGTGCATGTACAGTTGATGATCTGAGGGGGTGCATATGAAGCAGTTGAATTAGAGGTAGGGGAAGGGAGTGTTGAAGAAGATGCCTCTTCCTCTATTACTTGAATGTGTGGAGTGGTTGTCTTTGTTGGGCATTGATTGGCCATGTGTCCTGCTTGTTGACATGCAAAACATCTTCCTTCCTTTCTCAGTTTTTCTCTTTCCACATCTGTAGATGTGGACAAGGGGTAAAAGTTTGTTGACATCTGTCAACATCCATTGCATTTGAATCTTGGTGAGGAGTGGTGGTGGTAGGGGAGAAGGAAGACAAAGCTTCTTTTGCTCCTTGTGTGCACACCATTGCATATCCATCACCACTGCTCTCTCCATCCATCTTGCCAGTGTCTTCAGGACTTCAGAGTTGTAGATGCAGTCAGCAAGACCTGAATTCAATCCTTGTTCATAATAATCTAATTTAGTACTGTTACAAGGCACTTGCTTTGGCACCTCATAACATGTTTCTTTTTTTCTTTTTCTTTTTATCTTACTTACTATAAGCATAGTATTAACTACAGCTTGAGCACAGCTGATACTTATAGTAAGGACTCATCTTTCTTTTCTCTTTTATAGTACTTAAGTATTTATATACTTAAGTGTGAGCATAGCTCCAAGTACTATAAAAGACTTATCTATTTCTTTTTATCTTTCTTTATTTATTTACATTTACTTGCTAAGGACTATCATTATACAATTAGCAAGGACTCCCCCTTCTCACCTTTGTTTATCTCTGTTTACCTCCCAATCATTTCATGCTTGTGGCTGAGCCACTTACTATAATCATGGATGTGTCTCAGGTCATGTGACTTTGTTGATTGCTGCACAATCATCATTGATCCACAAACCCTACCTACTTGTACTATCTTTAGAACTCTGATTTTGTATAAGTAGTTGAAAGACTGGTGGTCTTAAACCCCAGTCTTGTCAACTTCGCAATCTAGGGATTCTCCTATACTGTGCTTGACCTAAGCTCACTACAAAATTGCCTCACTCTCTAAGAACTAAGTCTAAGATCTCTAAGTCACTCTAAGCATCGCTAAGACATCCTAAACTCGTCACTCTGGATCCTCAATTAGTCATTGGTGGTATCATCCTCATAACTATCTCATTGATTCCATTCTTCATCATCATCAGGAACATCTATTACACTTATCAAGCACATATTCACTACCTTGTTACCAGGGGTATTGTTACAGATCTTCCCTAAGACCATCCAATAGGCCACTCTGTATGCACAGGCTTGGGCAGGCAGTGAGAAATAATATGATTGTGATGACTTTGAGCAGCATATCCCCAAAGGGGACGAGGGCAGACAGCATGTCTGCAGTGAGTAAAGTAGCAAGTGCGACATGACATGGTTTAAGTGTGTCAGACTCATAGTAGAAAGTCTGAGGGGTAAGTGTACAAACCTGCAGTGAGTAAAGTAGTGAGCGTGAATAAAGGCAACACAATGCGGTTTAAGTGTGCTGCAGGGTAGTGATGAGATAGTGTAAGAATAAGATGGGAGTGGGAGATACTCACTCAGACTCATAGTAGAAAGTCTGAGGAGTTAGTAGTGTAGAGTGTCCATCTTATGTAGTAAAGTAGAAGTAGAGTTGTGGCAGAGAATGTAAGTGAAGTACAACAACTACTATAGTGGGAGGGACATGTGTTGTCCCAGAAATGTGGGTGGAGCACATCGTCATGGTGATATGTGCTGTGCCAGGCTGAAGGGAGAAATCAACCACAACCACAACAATGCTGGAGGGTGTGAGTCATAAGATTCTCTAGACACCAAGGAAAAGGGAGTTTTAGTAGTTAAGGGCGATAGCGCGACACGATTAGGGCAACAGAAGGGAACGCAATTCCCATAACAGACAGGCGATATGGCGAGATAAGGGGAACACAACGAAATGGAGAATTGATGCAATGCAATGGAGAACACAACTTGAGGGAGGATGCAATAGAGAATGCAACGCAATGGAGAATGTGACTGGACGCAATGCAATGGTGAAGACAATGCAAAATAGATGCAACCTACAAAGAATGTGCTATTTCTTTGCAAATGTGGACATGTGGAGGGAAGGTTTGGGCATGCTTTTTCACTTGTAATTCAGACAGAGAGGGGAAGTGAAATTGTAGGTGGGGGGAAATCTGGTCTTTTTCGACGGACGATGTGCTATCTAAATACAAGCCTAGCTCCAAGACTGGAGCACAACAAAACACAACAGAAAATTTACAGTGTAGGGTCAATCATAGGGATATTTGAAATGAAGTGGAGTCTGGATGCAAGTGAATAAAGTATCATACTATAGTGGATGAGCAAAAGAGGAATAGTGCCGATCGCACCAAATTCTGACTTCGTGACTCATGCCTCCATGGTTACTTTGGTGGGTCTAGACCATGCCTAGGCCTATTCGTCCTATCCCTCATCGGCCAACCCGGTATTGTTTTCTGACACCTGTGCAAATGAGCAATTACTGCAACTGCAGATGATTGTCATGTGTGGCACGTTAATGTCGCTGTGTTCGCCTAATATTGCTGATTGTTGTTTTCTGGCTTTATGTGTGCGTGGTGCTCATCAACAGAAATGTGGGTGGAGTGTGAGTGGCCTTGGAGGTTTAAGTATTCCGAGGGGTTGTAAGTAGGTTACCATATGTGTTGTGTAGGTAATGTGTACATGTGTAAGTGGGGAGGGAAGATGAACAAAGGTATATTGTAGTGCACACAGAAAGAAATCAACATGCTCTTAGCAAGTACAGTCATCAGGGATAGTGGCTTCATGAATGAATGAAAGAAAGGTCAAATTATATTCTTCTACTGTCTGTGTCCCTTGTTTAAGCTGTCAGAGCACTAGATGTGCTTGTCATACTTTGTGTGGGTCTTCGAACTCTGCCTTGAGTTCTTTGACAAAGTCAGGATACATGGGGAAGGTTGTACTGGTGAGGTGTACAATGGTATACCTATTGTTTGATGATCCAGGAATTGGCAGGCGGTGATGAGACAGAGAACAAACAAGGAGTGTCAGGCCACTATTATTTTCCCCAATTTTTCTCTTCATTTTCCTCTATTTTCTTACATCTATATCATCATAGATCTTACAATCACTCCTGATCTATTCAAGTGATTCTAATGGTCACATACTCTTTCTCTTCGTCTTTATTGGCCGATGATGTGTATGTCATCCGATCTCCGATCGGCCCATTCTATCTTTAGCTATGACCCCTTTTCTCACACTTACTGCATATGCTCACCAATCTCTCTCACACCTGCTGCAGAGTATCACCAATCACTCTCACAGTTGCTGCAGAGCCTCAGTCAGCACTGACGTGTCCCTTCTATTATTAGATATGACATCATTACTTTACTTTCTCATTATCCAGCCCTATACTGTACTGCATGGTCTGTGCATGCTTCAGGGTACTATATATACATACAACTCCTAGTGGTTTATTCCCCAGTTCTGATCATCTGGGATATCTGCTAGGTACAGTACCAGTTCTCTTCTCTTTTACTATATACTAATATATCTGGGATATCCACTAGCCTAAGCGAGATTGTCCTTTGTTTTTAGCATTCCTTCAGTTGTTCGGCTTCAGCTTTGTGTCGGCCTCACAAGGAGTGATGCATTGGGGGAAGAGAGGCAATGCAGAAAGAGGATAGCCAGAGCAGAGCCAGAAGACAGAAGAGTGTACTAGACATAGTACAAGACTAGAGAAGAGCCAGAGATGATGGGGGAATGAGTAGATATAGAGATGAAGCTATAGAGTTATAGCTCTGCTCCAAAGACTAAGACAAATGAGCTGCCAAAGGCAGAAGATAAGAGCACAGCCAGATAAGACATAAGACAGACATAAGAGCAGAGCCACAGATGAGAGATAAGAAAGATAAGATATAGATGGATATAAAGATAAGATGCAGATAAGATATGTAAGAAGATAAGATGTAGATGAAGAGATATAGAGGGAGGAACTGCTCAGCAGTGTAAATACTGGATGAAATCCAACATTGTTGAAGGCTTGGGTGGTTCCTTTTCTCATAAATGACAAGACAACTAAAATCTTCTGCACCTCAGATGCATGCATGGTGTCATAGGCTAAAAGATACTTGGTGCATGTGAGGAAGAAAGTTTGAAAACTCTTTTTACTTCCATTGAACTTGGCAGGTTTGTTGATCTTTAAAAATTGCAGTTTAGAAGTAGTGAAAGCCATGTCAATGTCCTCAGCCTCCAGTTCCGGTCATGGGAAAAGTTCCAAAGGTGTGGAGAAGGGGATGGGGAGGAGAGATGCAGGGGCCATACCAGGGGTAGTCAAAGGGTCAAGAATGTATGCTTGTATGCTGGCAACTGTGATGTTAGGATCTTCAGATCCTGAGCTGTTAAGATAAGTGTTTGTCCCAGTTATCCTCCATGTATGAAGGCCTAGATAGTCAACAGGATGGCCATCATAGACAACTGTATTGTCCCCTCGAAGGTGGAATGATGGGGGCAAAGGGTTCGTGTACAGAGGAGCCAGGGTTGGTTCATGTTGGAGTAGAAGATCTCAACCTAATGTTAGGGCTTAGCGTGCATGAGCAGCCAAACACCTATACCAGAGTCTCCAAGATGAACACATGAACAACAAGTTGCGATTTGGTAAAGACCACAAAGAACAAGTACAATGAAAGAGGTTGAGATACCCATCCTGAACATATAGTGAGTCATCTTTATAGTACTGGTAGCTGTTGCACTGATGATTAATGAAACAAGATAGGCATGATTCCTAAGGGGTTACACCTTTATGTCTTACTCCACTACCACATGCATGTGGAGTAGAATGACAGAGAAAAGAAAAGAAAAAGTAGAGTACCGGTACATGAGTCCGAATCCTGACAGTCAACCCCATGGACCACCTTCTGGTGCAGATGAGTTGGGCCCACATAACTTTGCTTCATGTATCAGGAGGAAAGCCATTGGAGGGCTTGGCACCTTGATGGATGCACATGAGAGGAGGGATATTGAGGCGTATCGATTTTACCGCTCCTTCCACAACCAAGTTGAACAGAGCACTCGATGAGATACTTTTTCCAGTCACCATTGCATTCCGACTCTGTACACCACCTCTCG